>CM030838.1:6255686-6416310 GCA_018105865.1 Metaphire vulgaris | reverse complement strand
ACTTGCCTCACAATATTTTCATGATTAAGCTTGGAAAGGACTTCAAGCCTCCCTGGTCAGCTTTTTGTACTGCTTATGCCAAGCTGGCTTTAAAGAGATTCGCTTTATCGCACAGCTTCCGATTATCAAGAATAATACGCACCTGAAAAATGCAACAGACAGACATGCAAATATTCAAAGTTCACAGTACATTACTAATTGAAATACAACTAACCATGATTCTTTGACAGTTTTCAAGATTATACTATAAGAATTAAACATGCATGCAGGCAAAGTACAAGAACAATGTTGCTTTCACAGTTGAAGACAAAACTATGGCAGGTCAATGAAGTCGAGACTATGAAAGCAGCTCCCAACTTTTTGTCAATAGCCCAAACCTATAGTTTCTGAAAAATCGTCCCCCAGTAACTAGCCCCGGACAACTTGCCCCAAGTAACTCACCCCCAACAAATTCGTATCCAGGTACATCACGTCTCAGGCGTCTCACCCTGTGCCACTCTATTTCGAACATCTACTGTTCATCCAGTTGTTGAAAAGCAACAGGGACTACATAACTTCGAGATAATGCAGCCGATAGCGGATGGTCTCTTAATCGCAGAAACAAGAAGGTCGACTGCAATTGCTGCAAGAATTAAGCACATCGTTGAAGATTTTCCAAATCGCACTGTCAAAAAGCTACTTAGCGGAATTTCTTATAATTTTTGCTCTGTAACATCATTTCATCCGCTTTGCGTTACATCCATACATTGGTTTTAAATTTTGGACTTATCTAGTTTTGATCTTTAGATAGCATTAAGAATATACTAACTTTCTAAGACTTTTTCTTTTCTTTAAACTGAATATTCAATTTTTATCTGGCGTGTGAGACATCTGAAAGCATAATGCACCTGGATATGAATTTGTCGGGGCAAGTTACTGGAGGCAAGTTGTCTGAGGGCGATTGACTAGGGGCCACCTATCTATATCCGTGAAACCTATGAGGCTGATTCAGAGACAAATGACAAATGATAGCAAATAATAATTGTGATGAATAATTATTTAACTCCTAATTCTAATCAATAGACTGTTTAATTCTAACTTTAATTAATTACTTTAATATTTTGTTAAATCTTAATCTTCTTCTTCTTCAGATGCTCTGTCCAAGGACAGGTTCCATACTCCAGCATTGCCGCTCCTCTCTATCTTGAGCTTTTTATCTTCAGGGCTGAATACTTGTTTTTCCGTATTGTCAACATCCACTCCAGCATCGATGTCCTTGGTCGCCCTTTCTGTGCTTTCCCTTTCATCTCTCCTTCTAGTACTTCTCTTAGTAGGTTTGATTCTTAATCTTAATCTAATTAGTGCAAAATCATGTTCTATCTGCAAATGATAAATACCTAATTTGTATTTTTAACCTTCACTTAGTCCTTATTTTTGCATTTAATTCCAGTAAATGAGTGTTATCTAGTGCTGCCACATGAAAGATGACAGGATCAAAGCCCTGATTTTAGTTATAATAGATGGTTCTAGCAAGAAAGGAAGGCCACACAGAGAGTGGTTTGACGATATTACGAAATGGTGTAGAAGCAACCTGTAAGAACAGTCACAGAGCTCTAAATAGAAAGGACTGGGAACAGACTGTGAGGATGGAATCAAATACCAACTAGCACTGGGCCTATGGTTATTGATAATGAATGCTTTTTGTAAACCTCTTTTCAGTGAATGACTTTCTAGAAAGCAAAGGAACAGATATCTGTACCTTAATTATATCACCAAATCCTCCACTTCCAATCATTTGTATGATTTTGAATTCTTTCTTCAGCCGTGATTCACTTGAAATTGATTGAAGCAGGTTATCCACAACATGATCAGCATCACCACAGTCAGTAACCTTTGATGCTGCAAAAGAAAGTCTCACAGACTATGCAGAACACACAATACTGTATAACTGAGCCTCAGAAAGGCACATGCTAATAATAATAATAATAATAATAATAATAATAATAATCATGAACTGATTAGGGAGGCATATTGTACAAGTACTGCTAGGATACAGAACAACTGAAAATACAGTATATCTCTCATGACATATTAATCACTGTGCTGTACATAACTGCAAGCTAACAGTGCAGTGTTCAGTTCATGTTCAAATACTCCCAGTGTCTTTGCGAAGTTACTGATGAAGGCAGACTATTCCAAACTTTGGCAATTGCCACCAGAACATGCAGTCGTCAATGGTAATGTAGCGTGCAGGCGAAACAATGAGAGTAAGAGTAGATGATAATCGCAATCGTCGACAAGAGTCAATGTCAGATAGGCCTATCTTGCAGAAATCAACTGACAGATACAATGGTGCCAGACCATGAAGGCACCGTAAGGCAAAGTTTGCCAATTTGTATTCAATATACTGTTGTTATGACAATTAGGTGACGGCCATTTAAGGAAATGGCGACTAAAACATATACTTTTGTAGTGCATTTCTCGGAAAAGATAAATAAGGTTTTTAACATAAAATGTAACTTTATGAATAGATATATAACATAATAACTGTATAAAACCTCATTACATATATTATGAAGCTGTTTGTTAGAAACACGATGAATATAGAAAGGGAACAAGTAGAGTTTGAAGCTATCTGCGAATCAGAGGAAGCCAATGCAAAAGAGGTGGGGCCTGATTGACAGATAGCTAAGATAGATAAAGTGAGGAAGGAGAGCGATTCGTCACTCTAGCTTGTAGAACGCCAGTAAGCAAGAACTGAATTTTTCGACGGCGTAGCAGAGTCACTGAAGAAATAAAGTTAATATCAGAAAGATAGGCCTAAGTGAAATCTGTGGTTGATTTTTCTGAGAAGAGACGATTTGTTAACACCTAGTTTGGAATATTCATATGCGATCTGTTTCCGTTAATATTAAACCTTTAAAAAAACCAGTTGGACGATGTTGTCGGCGAATTAAAAAAATCCCATCACGAGCCGAAGAGCGAAAAAGCAAGAACGTCGACCATAAAACATAACACCGCTACCACCATGGCGTTGAAAAGAGGAATAACATCAACCTTTTTCCACATTACATTTTCCACGTTACAACTGTGGAACTCAAAGCCAGTGAAGTTCATAAAGAGGAGTGTCAAGTGGCCTGATCTTCTAGTGTTATTGACAAGGCATGCTGCTGTATTGAAGACAGACTGAAGTCTGTCAGTAAGTTTCCTTGGTAGCCCAGCCAAGATACCACTAAAGTCTTTACAACAGAAGGTGGAATTGAGTTCCGAAAGCTTTGATTTCTTCAAAGAATTGAGAAGCAGCAGGATGCCACTTTCTGGACTTGCTTGTAAAACCTAAAGTTACATGTTGAATGAAGCCTTATCAAGGGAGGCTGTGTAACCCTCAGTGCATTAACTTCACTGCAACCAGTGTGTAGTACAGCGTACCCAGAGACAGAAGAGAGAGAGATTAGTGACGATAACTATGTGGAGCATGGCATATCTCCCCTACTCCTCCTCATGGGACATTTTATAACTGTTGCATCGGAACATGTACAACTTGCAATATCAAAAGAGTTTGTCAGGTTTAGGATCTGAAATCTTGAACCTTTTGCCGATGTTGCTAATTTTGCCTAGACTTGGGACGATTAATTAATGTCACGGTGAAATCTCTGTCATGATGAAATCGAACAAGCTTCACAATCCGAATAGTTGAAAAGTTGGAATACCGGGGAGCAATTTCATTATTTAGGGGGCAATTAGGCGATTTCAGTGTTTAAAATTTCTAGAACAGGATAATTAAAATGACGAGTGTTAAAGAACTTATGGAATACAGATTCATAGAAGCTTTCATTACTAAATGAGCAATGTATATTAATGCAGTTCAGTTCTGTTTTGCATGGTTTGTATCTGTCATTGCTGTTTTTCATATAAGTAAGTAAGTAAAGTCAAGATTAATGTGGTGACTAGTCGATAGACTGTGTGAGCACATTACATAACTAAATAACTAGTTCTGAATAGCCAAGATTTGAGATGTTTCTTGAATGTGTCGAGTAATGGAGACTCCTGGATATCTGCAGAAAGTGAGTTCCAAGCGCGCGTGGCAGCTACCGGAAAAGCTCGATCACCAACAGTGACGAGATGCGTCCTAGGGACAATTAGTTCAGCCGTGGTAGAGAGAGAGCGATTCGTCACTCTAGCTTGTAGAACGCCAGTAAGCAAGAACTGAATTTTCGAACGGCGTAGCAGAGTCACTGAAGAAATAAAGTTAATATCAGAAAGATAGGCCTAAGTGAAATCTGTGGTTGATTTTTCTGAGAAGAGACGATTTGTTAACACCTAGTTTGGAATATTCATGTACGATCTGTTTCGTTAATATTAAACCTTTAAAAAACCAGTTGGACGATGTTGTCGGCGAATTAAAAAAATCCCATCACGAGCCCCCGAAGAGCGCGAAAGCAAGAACCGTCGACCATAAAACATAACACCGCTACCACCATGACGTTGAAAAGAGGAATAACAGCAACTCATTTCATTTCATGTTATTCTGATTATACAATTTATGCGATTACCGGTACTTCTGTATAAGTCACGGGGGGACATATGGATTTTAAAATGACTTTGGTGGGACATGGAGGGGCGCTCTGTCTAGCCGCCCGCAGGTGTTGTGACTGCCTGATAGTTTGCAATTTTTCGGTGGCATCTTGTGGAACTTCCATGGCGTTTTGCGATGAACAACCTCTCTAATGTTTACTGGCACCTGCGGAGCTGCGGCGACCCTGTTTACGGTGGCATACGACTTCGTTTTGCGTCGAAACTGAGTGACTAGGGTGGCCAAGTGCCGCCATTGTTTAGTTCATACGATAGTCGCCAGTCGGATTTTACCTGACATCTGTTTGTTGACATCTGTGCAGTGACCACTGTTGCGATGTGGGCGAACTTTCTCTGCTAAATAGCTGTTCGATCGGAAGCAATTCAGGGCCTCAACCCGAGCCCTCTTCGCTCGTTAATCGGTACTGAGTCAACGTGAATTGATGGAAGTTCCCTTCTACACATGTGCCGAGCTCCTTGAGTGTCGGACCGTGCCAGGTCAGTGTCTCTCAGCCGCTACTCGATGCCGTCTCGACCATCTTTTTTCTGTTCGTCCTTCCTGGAGGAAGGGCGGTCGGGGGTGCAGGGCAGGACAGACGTTTCAAAGACCTATTCTCGTCAGGTCATCTCACCGACAACCATACCTCAATCGCCCGACAATTGGTTTACCATATAATACAATAGAACATCCAAATCAACGTTCCCTCTAAGCGAGAGGTAGCAATGCGCGTTGCTCTAGCGGCATTGTGCAAGGGTCATTGAGCGTTGTGCAACATTAGGAATAAATATTTAAACATAGAAATGCTAAGCGTTTTGCATAGCCCAGACTTATATATATATATATATATATATATATATATATATATATATATATATATATAAATGGATAATTCAAATATTCCTATTATTTATTACCAGTCAAAATTAAATATGACGATCAATCAGCTACATCCTTTTAATAATTTTAATATAATAGATGCCAGCACGGTAGCACCGTTAAAGTTGTCTTATATGTCGCCTATGTGGCATCACTAGCCGTTTAGCATGGGCGGTTCCTGGAGGCAGCAAATTTTTCCATAATCAAAGTTTGCTTGCTTCCGAATCGCCATGTGTAAAAGCTACTCATATCGACGACTGGCGAGTATTGATTGATATGGCCAAGAAAACATTGTCTATGAAAAATTTTCACATGCTCACCTTTAGGTCCTACTTATTTGGCAATCATTCAGTTCAAATCATTTTTGTCGCATATCCTTTGACTCTATGAGCAGAAAATTTATCCAATTTCCACCTATCCCAGGCTTTACCGGTAGAAAACTCGCCACTTGCTTTTGCCCAGCACCAAATTTACATATAACAACACCGCCGTCAGAAACTTTAACCATCTTAAGCAATAGAGAATACCTCAGGCAAACATCTGAATGTCAATCACTTTTGATATACAAAAGATAGTGCCCTATTTATTGAAAAAACTTGATTACTAGGGCCTCTTCACTTGCCTGTCAAAAGTCATAGCCATTCACACATCTGCCAATACCATTCCCTGTAGTTTAAAAATGTCCAATTTAAGCAACACAGGCTAAAGTCTGAATGCCAATCACTTTTGATATACAAGAGATAGTGGCCTAATTTTTAAAAACTTGATTACTAGGTCCTCTTCACTTGCCTGTCAAAAGTCATAGCCATTCACACATCTGCCAATACCATTCCCTGTAGTTTAAAAATGTCAAATTTAATTCTTAAGTTCTTAGCCCATAAGAGGTATGTTTGTAGCTGAGTTTTCCATAGAAAATGATAATTAATCAGTAAGTGTGGCCCTGAGCCCTGGGGTCTCATGTAGGAAGTCTAGTTGACTCATCAAAGCCTTCTTGGCTTCAAAGAGAGGTACCGCTAGAGTGGATCAAATCAGAGTGCTACAGTAGTTGCTGGGACAATTCACATATGCCTACTGTATGGTAAAGGGATAACGCGCACATCTCTGATAATCTGATTCGAGCCACTTTGATTTTAACCTTTCTCGACCTGTGGTCGAGAGGAAGGTTGAGAAAGGTTGATCGCTTCATTCGTCGCTTCTCGACCAAAGCGATGAATGCAATGAAACATCTCTATTCAAGTTCCATTTTTGATCACGATTTACAGAAGTTTGAACTTTAACGGATTATGCCACAGAGTTTCAAACTGCGTTATGCTAGGCTGATTAGTTAGCTATTCTTCATCTGCTGCGCTGGGAAGAAAGTAGCTGTGCGGGGATGCTGGATCAGCTGCGCGCGCAGCTTAGAGGGAACGTTGATCTAAATGCTATTATCTTAAGCGCTGCCAATTATTTAATAAGTGTGAGAAAATACTCCTGACACTTTGTTTGACCATGAGAAAGTAATTGTTTTGGAATTTAATGTTTGTGTGAATAAACCAGTCTTCAATCTGAGTGCTTTTTTTTAATTTTTACGTAGGCTATTTCTAAATTTATGCGTACGTACACATTCAGTCGAGACCCCTCCCCTTCCTGTACGAAAATCTCCAAAATCCCAAACCCACCTCAGTGCGTATGTACTATAGGGATGGACCCTTCCCACGATATACTCACGGATTAGTCGAGAAATATATGCCTTAAAACCGCTTTAAAATGCTGAGTCAATGCAATTTTCCAAAGATTTTGTCAGGAACACATTGCCTAATGCATTACAACGTTAAGGTGCGCTGTGTATTTTAAGAGGCGTGTCGTCAGAGCAGAATGGCATCTGGCTACCTCCTTTCTTAACTGGGCACCGTCATTCAGCAGCGGTTTCATTTGTCTATCAAATAATGATATGCCAGTAAGACTATTGCTAATTACTAATTAACGCTTTTTTCCTGCAAAAAAATTATGGAGAACAAGACATCTACCGAGACCGCCCACAGATTAATCGGCAGCAGAGAGGGGACATACATTGAGACTGCATTGTGCTCTATTGGGGTCAGTGATGAACAGTTGATGAAAACTGTAGCAGAACAAATTCATAAGCACGTCATCGAAGCTATACCTCTGACGTGGCCGCCATTCTTACATGAACTGGAAAATCAGGAAAACTTTGATGAGCTCCTATGCCAGATAATTACATGGATGAAGTGTCCTGAAAAAACGTCGGTCGACGGCAATGCAACTCCATACAATTGCAGAACTCTTTACAAGCTATATTACTGGAAAGCACATTCCATTTTAAACTAATATGTCTGTGATGATATATGGAATGACTAAATCAAGGGACCTCGTTAACGTTATGCATCGACATGGTTTGCGAAGATGTCCTTGTGCTACGTGAATTCTAGGCTGTAACTGACATTAGGCGATCACTGAACTGCCCTTTTGAAATTGCTGAAGGTAAACCAGCAGTCATCATTGTAACAATGACTACTTCAAAAGTGACAAATTAACTGGAGCTAACCTGAACACACATCGCACTAACGTCTGCTACATTGAATTGCTAATATGGCGGACGGCAACCGTTTTGAAATGTAATATGGCAAAAATGTTGCATAACCATCTTATAACAAGTGCTATTGCTAACCTCCATGCAAATTTGATCAAAATTGGTCACAAATTTTCAACAATTACAGGTATTTAGTTTAATCTTTCGGTATATATAAGCCATTGGCAGCCATCTTGGATTTTGGACGTTTAGCCCCCAAATTTGAAAGGGGCATAGGAGCTAAATCTTCTTCTAATAGTCATGGTGCATGAATCAGCAATAAAAAAGGTAAGAACAGAATGGTCATGGATCCCACTGAACTGGCTTTGAGACGACTCTACTATTTGCAATGAACCTAATGTATTGTCATGCCATCTCATGTTTTACATAATTAAAGAGTTATAATTTAACTTTTAATAAATCTTAATGTGATGCCATTTTATTTTACTATTTTCTGATATTCTGCTATGTATTCCACCACTACCATGGCACAGAGGGGTTGGGAAGCACTGATAGAGAATTATTGAAATGCTCTTCTAGTCAATAAATGATGGAAGAGAAGTAACAAACACTTTACAATGAGCATTGCTTGACATCTTCAACTACAATAATTCAGCTGTACACCACATACTGACAAAAAACTAACAATTATAAAAGAACCAAGTTTTAAATATAAGCAATCAGTAGGATACCAGTGGATTTGCCTTGAAGAACACTTTTTTCTTTTTTAGAACAAAAGTTTAGCATGACACCCTCTTCAGCGTCCAATAATTCACTTGGTGATAGCATCGCAGATGATTGTTCATTTTCATATGCTGTTGCACTCTGCATTCTATGAGACAGAAAAACATTGACAACTTTTCAACCAATGTCTAAAATAGGGCCTTATCAGATTTCAAATCCATCTCCAGTAGATCCAGAATCTGGCCATTTTACAAATCTGGCTCCAGCCTCATTCTGGCCATATTTAGCTAGATATCTGTTGTCTGCAAATGCAAATTTTCTACACAGGTTTCTCTCACCATAGATAAAGGCCATTAATGTTGATATAACACTATACTAGTCAGACCCCACTTCAAACTTAACACACAGATAAAGTTTCACACTTTCACACTATCAGGGTAGTGTGAAAGTGATGATAGTTTTGCATCTCCACCTAAAAGTGGGCTGTGGGAACAGCTGCCCAGCACAGCATGAGCCATTATCAGTGACCATGCAGCAACCTTGACTTACCACAAAGGAAACTGAAATGTATATTTCTGGCTTCTGGTTTGGCGCCTACATAGTCGCCAGCACGTGTTATGTGCGTGTCACGGATCGCCACCGTTCTCGGTTTTTACTGACGTTATGCGTTTGGATTTTGTGCCAATCATGAGGACTGTTTCCATTGTCAGTTTTTTAACGAGTCTCTCGTCGTCTTCCACTTTACAACGTCATTCTTGAAGTTCCAGGTCAGTCACTGCAGCCATTGAGTGGTACGCCAATGTACGCCATTAAAATGGCCGCTGCTGGCAATTCAATGTGACTGTGACTGTCTGTCGTTCCAGACTTAGCTAGAACCTCCATTTTGTCGGATTTGCCGATTTCGGTGACAAACTATTCTCTCACAGAAGACCACTTCTGTGAAATTCACTGTCAGATCTTACCGTACGAAAAACCCCTACCAACTCAAGGACCCTTAGCATCATCTTCCATTCAATGTGGCTGCAGTTTTCTTGTGAAGGACTGCTTCTCAAGGACTCAGCACCAGATTTCTTCAGGCAGCGAGTTCTTTCTATCTTCCAAGTGGATTTTTAAACATTGCCACCTTCTTACCTTCATTGACATGTCAGTGCTGTCAAAGTGCTTTTGATTTTGGTTTTTAACCCTGCTACAGCGCTATATAAATTGTCCTGTTAAAATTACAATTTTTGCTGTTTATGCACCAACAGAAACCAGGAAACTGCACTATCTTAGCACTTGGACAACTGATATTCCATATACCTAGAATGACAACTTGGTGAAAATTGAAGCATATGCAGATTTCTTGCAAAAAGTATTAGTATGGGAATTCTGATGGCAACTCATTATCAGGAGTGTGTAAAATATTCTTTTATGAATAGCTGCCTGTTCAACATGTTCTTAGCTTACTGAAATCACTTATGAAGTCGTTTCTGTTATTATGTATTAATAATCCACGAGGTAGATGGCTCTGCATGTGGCTGCCTAGAATTCGATCATGCGATTTATGTTATTTATTTCAGGCTTTTTTTCTCATTATGTTTCTCGTGATGCATCAAAATTCGTATAGTTCAACAGTTAATCCAAAATTAGCATCAGTTTTATCAAAAGTCAAGTGTCTATGGTGAATTTAAGCAGTACCGGAACGATCAACACCAACACCGTTATAACTTTGAATATCACTGTTGATCAATATGGCCACCACCTGATTGTATTCATATTGCTACGTTCCTCGTCTGGATTACTGAGTATGCGAACGTTACATTATACGTCAACAGAGCTACTGGCTCTTTCTCATGGTGCTCGTCCTGCACCTCACGCTGTTGATACACTGTCTGAATTCGGGATTCTCAGAATCTCTGAGACCCAACGTCGAGTTCGTCACTACTGCAGAACGAGGTCAGGCCGGAGACGTTTCCGACCGAAGTTGGTGCCGATCGAGAATGGTGCAGGCCCACCCGAAGTGGGAGTGCAAGACGTGCAGCTCCACCCCCTAGAAAAATGTAGGGGTGCAATGCACCCCTAGAAAGATGATGGTCTGCACCAGGCCCTCCGAGAGGGGGCAGGGGCAACTGCACAGGGCCCGGCGGGCTGGAGGGGGCCCGGGCGATGATGAATATGTATAATTAACAATAAAATGAATAATAACACTAAAGAATGGTTAAAATGTCAGTTCAGCAGAGGGGCCCGGCGAGCACAAGGGGGCCGGGACACAGTGCTAAATGGCGACAAGCAAAAAAAAAAAAAAAAAAAAAAAAGGTCGTCAACACTTAAAACACTTAAAACACCTTATAGTAAACGGCTGACGCAGCAAAAAAAAAAAAAAAAGGTCGCGAAGAAATTATGACGACGTAAATGACTAAAAGGCCCGTGGGCCATTCTGCTGGGGCCCGGAATTTCTCTCGAGGGGCCTGGTCTGCACCCTGCACCCCCTGTATCCTGAAATACAGGGGTGCAGAGGGGTTGCAGAGTGTGCAGAGGACCTCTTGTTTGTTTTTGGTTTTTTATTTTGCTTGTCAAGCTATTTTTAAGGTAAAATCGAGCGTTGACAACCTTTTTTTTGCTTGTCAAGCTTTTTTGAAGTAAAATTGAGCGTTGATGACCTTTTTTGCTTGTCATGTATTTAAAAGAGACAAATTTAACTTTAGGAAAATCTGCACCCCCTGACCAAAATTCGTTCCGACGGCACTGGTATGGTGCATTTATCTACACCGACTTCAACACTGATAGACTTCCTTCGTCGCCAGCTTGGCGTATGCCATCTACTCTGCCTGTCCGTACTCTTTCGACACACGAAGCCGTGGGAAGTACCATCTCTTTGGGACTTCTGAATATACGGTCGATGAACAATAAGTTTCATGATCTACAAGAAGTCTGCCAGAGGCACTAGCTGAAGGTCATCGACCTTTGTGAGATATGGCATGATGAGAATTCGGCTTGCATGGGGCCAACTTCTTCTCAACGGCTATCAAGTGGCAGAAAGGGCACGCCCCTGTACCCTTGATGACACCGACTGCCTTACCACGAACCACAGCGGTGTAGCCACCTGTGCTGTCCCTGGCATTCGAATGACTACGCTGAAGTCCTCACGACAGCTCCAAACCTTCGAGCAGGTGAGTGCTCGTGTTTCCTCCGTGGAGTCGTGCATGATGGCCATGGTCTATAGACCTGGTTCTGCCGCAATTATGCAACTCTTCTTCACCGAGATGTCCAAATTGCTTGAAGATTTCGCGTCTCTCACCGGACCTGTCTACGTAGCAGGAGATCTGAACCTCCTTGAGGTTACATTCTCTGGTACTTTTCCATGCAGAAAGCGCTCCATGCATTCTTGCATTGCTTCCGAAGGACCGTCCCATATGTCACACTATTCAACGGAGAACAATGGTTCGCTCCTTTGGCCGAAGGGCATTGGATATTGGAATGCAATAATTGGCTCAGAGTGTCCACTAAGAATACCTCGTGTGCCACCGACCGCGGCTCCATTTGGTTGGGCGTGTCACCAAAACAATTAAGTGGGTGGTCACCTCCTGCTCCTGCAGCTGCACCTGCTCCACTGGAGACGTAGACAATAGACGACCGTGACACGTCCTTAACCCTCTTGGTTTCAGAATTCTCCGACGACCGCAACTCGTCGTTAACGCTAGGAAGGTTAATGTGCGGCTTGACTGCGAAGACGATGCCGCCAGTCGACAACTCTGTGAGCTTTTCACAACCTACAACTTCGTGTTTTAGAAAACTGAGGCCATGCACATCATAGGGGTCTGCTGGATGTCATGGCATATCACAATGACATTGTGCCGACCCAGATAAGTGTTGCAGATGTGGGGCTGTCCGACCACCATCTCATCCAATGGACAGTGCTGCTCACTAAACCATGCCCGGTATACGCCTCTGTCACACGACATGCCTGGCGAAAGCTAGACACCCTCACATTCCGGCAGGAGCTTGCAACCTCCAGACTCTGCCAACCAGCTCTATGACCCACATTGGACATCGAAGAGCTGGCCCTTCTCTATGACAGGGAGATAACTGATATTGTGGAGGGACTGGTGCCAGTGATGACAGAGAGCTGTCACCGTCGCCCTTCAGACCCTTGGTTTGATGATGAATGCCGGAGAGCCAAACAAGAGTTGCGATCTGCTGAATGGAAAACTCAGATAGCTCACCTGGACCCTGCTGATACTGCCACAGCAGCAACTTGCTGGACGGAACAATGGAGAGCCTATAGGCAACTACTTCGCCATAAGCACAAAGCTTTCTGGAACGGTCCTTGAACAATCTACGTGGCCGAAGTCGATTACAAGCTCATGCCTAGTGCACCATTTACACAGTGCTACTTCGGATAGTTGCAGCCTCTCTCCACCTACGAGGTGGTCTCACACATATGAGCACTGCCGAATAAGCAATGCGCCAACGACCCTCTGCCAACTGCTCTTCTAAAGGAATTCTCCAATCTAATCGCACCATTCATCACTGCACTCTTTAATCGCTCGATGTCCACCGGAATCGTGCCGACAGCATTCAAGTCAGCCTACAGCCCTACATAACCCCGAGACTTAAGAAATCCAGCATAGACTCTGCTGAAGTGAAGTCATAGAGACCGATCTCTAACCTGACAGTGTTATCAAAGCGTCTTGAGCGGCTTGTTTCTCATCAACTCATCTGCTACCTGACAACATCCAATTTGCTTCCCGATCTACAGTCTGCATACCACGCCTACTCACTGGTGCATGCATGGATCAGTACGAGACTGGATTATTGCAATAGTCTGCTCTTTCAAATCACTGAAGCTCAAATAAAGCGCCTTCAGGCGGTTCAGAACTCGGCAGCTAGACTAATCACTGGAACCAGACTAAATCAACATATTACTCCTATTTTGTGTGATCTTCATTGGCTTCCAATAAACAAGAGGATAAATTACAAACTCATCTCTCTTGTTGACAAGTGTCTACGTCAAGAATTGCCGGAATACTTAATCGAGGCTTGTCAACTCCTCCGTTCGACAAATCGCTGCACATGGCTGCGTTCTGATGATACACGGAAGCTTGTCTCACATCGGACTTTCACTAAAACGGAAGATCGGTCGTTCAGAATTGCTAGACCAAATGCGTGGAACTCTCTTCCACCAGTTATACATGAAACATCTTTATCCCGAACTGTTTTTCTATCACAGCTAAAGACATATATGTTTGATTGAATAATTTTTACTGCAGCGGCACTTTGGTGTCACAAAGGGCCACAGAAGTTTATCTAATCTAATCTAAAAATCTAATCTACTACTCTACTGAAATCGCAGCGCTGAAAGTCACATCTGATATTCTCCGCATGCTCGACAGAGAGGATGTAGCAGTCATCGTGCTGCTGGATCTTACTGTGCCTTTGACACAGTTGACCATGGCATGCTGCTGCGTAAGACGGAAGCTTCGTTCGGAGTGGGCGGCTCAGTGCTCCAGTGGTTCTCTTCCTAACTATCGAATCGCGTGCAACACGTACACTGCACCAACTCTGCTATGCTGCTGACCCAGGTATTGCGCAGGGTTCCACAAGGGTCCATCCTGGGACCTATTATCTTCATGCTCTATATCGCCGACATAGTGAGCATCGTTCAGCTGTTTCAACTGCATGCACAGTTTGCACACCTTTATGCAGACGATACACAGGTCTTCGGGAGCTGTTCCTCTGCGACAACTGAACTGCTCCAGCAGAGAATCACGCTGTGCTTGACACATTGGCTACAGCTCAATGCTGCTATGACAGAGGTCCTTTGGATGGCTTCTGAGAGGCAGAAACATTTGATACCGTCAACCTGCATACGCATTGACGAAATTGATGTGCAGCCGGTGTCGTCGGTGCGGAACCTCGGAATATTCATGGATAGTACCATATCAATGAAGACACACATGGCAAAGACTGTGGCTGGATGCTTCAGTGCCCTCAGGCTGATTAGATAATGAAAGCACAGACTAGGAGAGTAGCTCCAAGGTTGATAGGTGACGGCGAATCTCCCTGATCCACCGCAGCTGATAATAACAGGACTGGGAGACGTTTCCAATATGGACGTCAAACATCAGCGATGCATCGATGTAGACCCCCCCAAGAGGTGCACTTCGGAGGAGGGAAGGACATGCTCTCCATCAATCAGGGACGGGGCCCAAATGATCAGGTGCCCCCTCCTGGGAGTCGCGAGCCACAATAGTTATAGGGCTATATAAATTGTCAGATAATAATAATGATAAAAAATATGTTTGTGAGGATCTTTTTAAGTTGTGTAAAGGCTGGCTTTGCCATTCCTATTCTTCTTTCAATGTCCATTTCACTCTGTCTATTGCTAGTGAAAATGCTTCCTAGATATTTGAACTGTGTTATTTGTTTTATTTCTATCCCCCATGTTGCAGTTTACACCTATCAATTTCTTTCCTTTTTGTTATTACCATACAGTACATCTTTTTGTATTTATTCTGAGGCCTTTCTTTTAACTCTCTTCTGTCAACTATCTAGTAACATTTGCAATTTTCTTTCCATACTTGCCATAAGTTATTTATGCAGTGCATATTAGTTAGGGTGTTATTAATTATTGGGAAGACCTTTGTAGTCGTAACCATCTGTATCTCCTTGTGACTAACAGATTGACTACTAGGTTCAGGTACTTGTATATTAGTCTTTAACTATATTGTGACTTTTATTCTAAACATAGCAATTACTCTTGATTCACTAGTCCTAATGAGTATCATTATGTTACCTTTGTTGATTTGTTGTATAGGTGCTTTACTTCATTGTTATTGGTTATGCTATTGTGATGGACATCTTGTGCTATAATAAAGTGGCTGGTTCAGATTGTGGAGCAGCTGAGCTCTAACACGCTAAACACCCTCGGGGATCTTTAAGTTGCAGCTACCATTCAGCTCAGCTCTCATACCATCAGAGCTCTAGTACCTCTTGCATGTCCTCAGCTTGTGCTTCACTCGCTCTTGTCTCGCTCACTTTCATCTCACATCTGAACATTATAATTAACGAGAGAGCTTTTTCATGATCCAACAATTACGCCAAATTGAGTGTTATTTCTAAGCGATCCCCACTGTATAGTGCACTTGGTGTGCTATATATTGTTTCCTCCAATCTTTATTTTTATTTTGTTGTCTAATATCTACACAAAAAGAACTCATAAGAGAAGCCTTAGAGAACATAAAAGATGGAGTAGTGGTGGGTGGTAAAGGATAAGGGACATAAGATTTGCTGATAACCAGGCAATTATGGCAAACACCAACCATGGATTCCATGGATTGTAGAGGTTGATGGGCTCTCTTAATGCAACATCAAGGATTACAGAATGAAAATCAATTTAAAGAAGACAAAGGCAATGAAATTCACAGACATGGTGGAGAAAAAAAAGTAATCATTGATGGAGTGGAAATAGAACAGGTAGAAGAATTCTGCTATCTTGGAAGCCTGCATGGTACAGATGTCAAGTGTCATAAAGAAATAAGGAAAACAATTGCCATGGGGAAAGAAGCCTTTACGAACAGAAAGAGAACTAGTGAGAAGGAATTTTAACCGAAATCTGAAAAAACGATTGGTCAAAGCACTGATCTGGCCAGTGAAACTCTACGGATCAGAAACTTGGATGCTTGGAAAGGAAGACATAAAGAGACTAGAGGCATTCGAAATGTGGATCTGGCAAAGAATGGTTAAATCAGCTGGACGGAATAAATAACAAAGAAGTCTGGAAGAAAATAGAAAAGAAGAAAAGCCTGATAAGCATTATTCGTACAAGACAAAAGAAGTGGATAGGCCATGTTCTGAGAGAAGAATCAAACCTGCAAGAGAAGTACTAGAAGGAAAGATGAATGGGAAAGCATACCGTATATACTCATGATAAAGTCGATCCGAGTATAAGTCGACCCCTAGATTTTGGGGATTTGAAGGTGTCTAAAGTCATTGACCCGGCTATAAGTCGAAGTGACGTCACCGCGGCAAACCCTCTTGAGGTGATAGTGAGAGTCGGAACAATGGCGGACGCGAAGTGGGCATGTGGCGGCAGCGGCGCCATTGTTTTGATTGAAAAACTGCGTTTTAGCTTTGAACTATCGAGAAACTGAACGATTTTGACATACCGGTAATCTTGAATTTTTTATATTTATGTAGTGCCAATAATTAATTAATATTTATGTGGCGCCTATAAATTACCAATCTTAAAATCGCTGATGTCAACTTTTATTTAGATGCCGTAGCGTATGTTGAAAATAATTAATTACGCAAAGAATTAACTAAATTAATTATTTTTGACATCCTATGTATGGAAACTTTACCCAACAGTTAGTGCCTCGCATATAAGTCGAGGTCAGGATATATAACCTGTGAATTGGCCTTAAATTTCTTGACTTTATCACGAATATATACGGTAAAAAGGGCGACCAAGGACATCGATGCTGGAGTGGATATTCGACACTACGGAGAAAAACAAATATTCAGTTCTGAAGATAAAAGCTCAAGATAGAGAGAAGTGGCAATGCTGGAGTATGGAACCTGCCTTTGGACAGAGCACCTGAAGAAGAAGATCTTTATTCCCTCCAGACCAATGTTTCGAGACTATAGCACTTGACAGTAAGAACAGGAAGATTTTTCAATATCTGTATTGGAACCAAGAAACAGCGATAAGAGCTGAAGGAAAATAGGAAATTGGATTTAAATTTTAAAAGGAGCTAGGCAGGAGTGTGGTCTATCACCAGATTTGTATAACATATATGGGAAGCGATTATGAAAGAAATAGAAGCTGAACAGTTCCTCGTACTTTACAAATCAAAGACTTTCTCATAACCTATGAAGCATAGGTACAGATCCTTTTGCATCTCTATATATCTTTTACTAATCATCCTTAGTATAGATACTGCATATCTAAATCCAGTTTTCTTTGAATCAGTACTGTTCTTTTGATATAGCCTACCTCATTTTAACTTTTGCCCTGTTCAGAAGTACTTTTAATAGAAGTTTCATTATGTGACTTGTGAGGCTTATTGTATTGCACTCTTCACATTTTATTGTTCCTGACTTTTGGGGTATTGTAATAAATATTGATCTACATCAGTGCTTTACAAGCTTTTTCCAGCCATGGCATACTATCCAAGAAACATACAGTCAATGGCACACTGCAGCTGACAAGCAAAAAATCTAATCTTGATCGCAATTTCTTCCTTTTTCCAAGCTGACAAGCAAAAAAACTCATCTGTGATTGTGACCTCTTCCTCCTTTTCCCAAGCTGACAAGCAAAAAAGGTCATCAACTTGTCAACTTATTTACGTTAGCTGTTAGATTAGATTCTAGATCTAAAAAAATTAATTTTCCAATATTTTGGCATGGCACACACACACACAGCACAATGAATGCAGCAGGTAAATAAAATGAAATGCTACAGTGGAATTTGGAAAATATATTTGTTAATTACTTATTTCTTAAGACATCATCACCACATTGATCAATAATATCTCTGGATCCTGTAGACACAAATCTCTGCAAACATGATAGCAAATGTGACTGTTCAGACAATGCTTCATTCACTTCTCCAACACTTCGATGATCAATATTCATCTGTGAAAATACATTGATTCGCATTCAGAGGAAAAATAATATTTTATTTCAATCACCTCAACAGGCAAAGTATAACATTTATATTTCTATATAACATTTATATTATTTACATGTAGAAGAAAAACTTCATACCAATGTACCTGCATAACCAGTAACCAGTTTGGCACTACAGCAATCAGTTTTATGGAGAGGATTTTCATTCAAGAATGCTTGATAAATTAGCTCTGAAAATATAATAATGTAGCTAGGAAAACATGAATCCTAAAAGGGTGGCTAACTCTACCCTAATTGGGCAGCAGCAGCAGTGAGAGTAGAGAAGCTGGATCTAAAAAATGGCAACTCCAAACAGAAAACAGAGCTGAGCACGAGTCATCATCATTAGCACTGTGCTGGCAGTCCCATCCCAGTTAACTAAACTGTTGTCCAAGCGTTGTCTTGCTCTATTTCACCACATAGCTTCACTTTCTCTGTCTGCAGCCAAATCTCTGACCAGTTCATGCTTTTGTTCATGCTTTTGTTGCTAGTAGGGTAGACAATTGCAATTCTCTTCATCCTGGTCTCCCCAAAAATCTGCTCTCCACTCTGCAATCTGACCTAAATGCTGCAGCTTGTCTTGTGGCTCAAGTTCCTCGCTACTATAGCATCTCAGATTTTATGCTTAACACCCTCCGCTTGCTTCCAATTTCTGACCGCATTAAATTCAAGCAAGCAATTATTGTTTCTGCAGCACTTTGAGGTCAGGCCCAGTCTTACATTACTGAGTTTTTCAAATCACCCTCTTCCACTGCACATCGCCTGCTCCCAGTGGTGTAAACTTGGTGTCAACATTGGGGGGATAAAATCATCTATAAAGTCAGGTCAGACCACCCTTTTTGTTTCCAAAAAGTCTTTACGAGCAAAAAAATGTAATCCTTATATTTTTCCCTGTCCAAATACCCTGACAAGCAAAAACGGCCATCCGAAATGAGTGAATGTGGTCGGTTTTAATCCCGGCATCAACATCATGGGGCAAGGATATAAATTTTTTACCATAGGCACAAAACATTGGGGGATAATTGATACTCTGTCCCCTCCTACTAATTATTGGGGGGACCGTCCCCCGCCGACCCCCGTGTTTTACACCCTTATCTGCTCCGCTCCACTGACCGGAAGAATGTTTATGTTCCTAGATCACGCTCTGCTCTTACTCAGCATCGGGCTTTTGCAGCGACTTGACCTTCCCTCTGGAATGCCTTGAACCCATCCATTCAAGCCTCACTTCTTACTCCCTCGCTCCGTTCGATTCAAAAGCTAAAGTCCCACTACTTTATCATCCGACTCCAATACCAGGAGTGCCTCTGAGTAGAAATATAAGAGGTGCTATACAAATGCTACATTACATAGTTCATATCGTCGTCATATCAACATCATCTTCCGCTCCTCGTTGGCATGTCAAGGGGGCTACAGTTTTACTTGAAGGGCCGCTTCTAAAGGACTTTGCACCGGACTTCTTCACGGCAGCAAAGTTCTTTCCATCATCACAGTGGATTTTAACATCGCCACCTTCTAACCTTCATTGACATGTCAGCGGTGTCAAAGTGCTTTTGATTTTGGATTTTAAACCATGCGTACAGCGCTATATAAATTGCCCTGATAATAATAATAATAATAATAATAATAATAATAATAATAATATCGACGACAATGTGCCTGCAAGCTTTTGAGTCCTTTGGCAACAGGCCAATGTGACATCTGGACGTCACCCAGATTGTTCCTGGAAGCGTCCTCCTGGGCAACCTAGAAAGAGGTGGATTGATCAGATTCAACAGGGCAACAATATTCCTCCCAACTCTCTCTGGCAGCATGCCAGTCTCAGAGGACACAGTATAGCCCACTGCTGGCTACACAAACTAACTACAGTAAAACCTCTTTAGCTCGCCCCTCTTTAGGTCGCCAAACTCCCCTCTCGCCATTGATGGGTCAAGAACGGATTTCCACTCATGTAAAATAACTCATTTAGTCGCCAAACTCGCCCCTCGCCCTCACCACAACTTTCAAATTCCATGCCTATGTATTATAACCTCTTTTGCTCGCCATAGCAACTTTACTTATCTATTTGACCGTTTATAGGCCAAGCTCCCGACCGACTGTTTACACAATTAATGACCCTCCCCTTCCCCCCGATGAATACATCGGTGTTGATAATCAGCTATTAACCCGTCAGCTAATGACTGGTGAAGGGATTGTGGTAGAGGTCTGCACTGGGGGAGGGGCAAGAATCTGACCCCGACCCGTGACAGTTGACCTCCCTCCTGCCACTCTTGCCTCACCCTGCGATGGCCAATCCCGCTCCCGTGGCTTTTGTCTCCAACCCAGCCATCCCCGTGGCAGCAGACAATGGATCGGTTTTACAGAACTTTTCACCTGTAGGGCGTAGGCCTATATGCTGCTGTATTACGCCAGCAGCAGGTACTCTGGTCTGCATTATCAACAATACGAAACACCGATGCAGCCTACTAGCTTAGAGCCTTTTCCTTTAAGTATACAGTTTCTCTTGGCCGACCTGACGTCTATACGTGAATATATAGCAACTTGCCATTTGTTCATGAGCTGACCCGTCCCTACTGGTATCCGCGGGGCACCCAAAATTCTCATCCCCGCCCCCGTGGGGGCAAGCCTACTGTAGTTTCAGTAGTGAGCATTGTATTCGTTAAGCCGCCAAACTCGCCCCTCGCCAAACTTTCACCCTTGACCAATAGTGGCGGGCTAAAGAGGTTTTACTGTAATGCTAATTTCTAAACAACTGATTACTGATTAATCAACTGATAGCAATTATTGGTGCACCTCTAGTCATAACACTAGTATGGTGACATGCAATACCATATTTGCACGATTATTACCCATGGGTAATACAAAAAATTACAAACTGCAGCCCCCCCTTGCGGGGTATATTTGTATGCGGGTTATACTGGAGACTTGAAACCTCATCAACGCTGTCGGCACCCCGTCAGCGCTCTTTGCACTCCGTCAGCTCTATTGGTGCCCCGTTAGCGTTCTCGGCACCCCATACTTCATAACATATGCGGGTTATATTCGAGTGCGGCTTATGCTGGGACATTGGAACACAATTCGTAATTTTCCACAGGTTATACACATGTGAAGGTGACATAAGTGTGTGGGTAATAATCATGCAAATGCAGTAATCATCCTTACACACAAGAAAGGAGAAAAACAAGAATGCAATAATTCCAGGGGAATAAGCTTAGTAAGCACACTAGGCAAAGTATTCACTGGGATTACTCCAAATAGAATAATACAAAAAGCGCATGAAGGCCTGAGGGAAAACCAGAGAAGATTTAGAAAAGGAAGAGGATGCTGTGACAACCGTATTTTCGTGCATATAAGACACACCCAAGAATAAAACAAACCCAATTATCAGACGTGGGTTTTGATGATTTGAGTTTAAAAACTTATGGGTAAGACGTCCCCATATTTGAGATACACCAACAGAGACATACTGAGCTTTTATTCAGTAAGCTAGTTAATTACAATCCCACCTCACCTGAATGTGGCTGCCCGCTAAGAGCAAGAGACAGAAGAGGGAGGAGGGATGGCGGAAGTGTGAGATTGACTTGAATTGGAAGGGTTCCGTCAACTATCATAATGCTAAAATACACCTACATCTATCATATTAAGATCCTTATCTGTATGTCTCTCTGTCTGTTACCTTCAAGCGTTCTGATTGGTTGACTATTGGTAGACGCTTTAGACCGTTTAGTCCTTACGTCGCGATGCGTTGGTGGGCGAGCGTTGACTATTGGTAGATGGTTTAGTCCTTACGTCGCGATGCGTTGGTGGACGATGTTCGAAGACGACGTTGCTATTGGTAACAATTGTTCGTAGAATCGTAGTTTAACACGGTTTAGTCGAGTCATTGCAGCGTCAGAGGGGTGGGCGTGCGACGACGTTGCTATTGGTAACAATTGTTCGTAGCTTGAGGAAGTTGCTCAATTTTAACGTACATTTTAACGTACACAAAAAATACGTGTACAGCATCACAAATGGCCACAGTTGCGTGATTTTAACGTACATAGGCCTAATTATTGCGTGGCGCAGAGCTTGACTAGGTGGCGATCATTGAAATGTTGTTCAGCATGAATTCAATGATTGGGTATTAGGTATAGGTATTGGATTAGTATTATCCTGCACTGCGAGCGAAGCGAGCGCGAGCGAAGCGAGCATCTTTCTAGTCAATCATTTAAACATCTACTGCAGGGGTCTCCAAAGTTTTTCAGCCACAGGCCCATTGCTGACTTCTGACAGATTTGCAATCCACATGCACAAGAAACTAATTTTAGTCAAATACACTATACAACAAATGAATAACTGACAATAACAGACTATATAATATTGCTCAATTATGATGTAGTGTATAATGCAAACTGCATAATATCAGTTGTAGTTGAAATGGGGTTTAACTTCTGTGAGATAAATGAAACTGATGCATTTCTGATAAAATTACATCAAGCTGTGGTTCAAAGTCCCTATAGCAAGTAAATATTTTAAATGGTCATCAGATAATGCTGATCTGCAGCAGGATTTATCATGTATGTTTCATATTAAAAATGCCTTTAAATACACATATATGTAGTTCCAGAAGCAAAAACGAATTCACAAGCAAACTTTTTTAAACGAATAAACTTATCACATGGAAGGCATTAATAGAATTCCATCACTTTTTTCTTAAATTTGTCCTTCAGGATATGACTGTATTGCAAATCAATAAGTTCCATTTGCAAATCAGAAGTCTTCAATAACAGAGTCAGAAAGATTTTCAAAGAGTCTTATTTTTGACGAACATGCATCTAGATAAGACAAACGTTTCTGGAATTATTTTCTCAAACTTGAAATTATATCTAGAGCAAACAAGCAAAGGAGAGGGAGTCACAGCTTCTTGGCTGTAGGCCTATTGTCACAACGTGAAAAATGATTTAAGGAAAGAAAAGAAAGCCTGCCATAAATAATAAATCAATGACTATAATGGCAATAAGTGAACGATAATAACAGATCAAACATAACTAGTCAAGTTACAAAAACAAATAGCAAATATACAGGGTGTCTACGAAAAAACCCCCCAGCAGGAAAACTTTGATTTCTTAAAAGTTCCTAAATATATTTCTATAAAAATTGCCACACTTGTGCAGCACATATTTTCCCACCTTTCTGCCAATTTTCATCTTATTTGCATGTAAGGGGGCCATTTTGTGAGATATCAAAGTCAAAATTCGATTTTTACGAATCAACAGACAAAATTTTATTGATTGTCTAGGAATTTCAACTTAAACCAAAATTGTTCAAGATGGTTATCGAACATAATTGCAAACCCTAACCCTAACCATAACCTTAATTGCAAAAGTTGTTCGGTATCCAAAGCCAAGCTCCCGCAATGTCTGAATTCACATCTTATCTTCATTCGATATTTTACCCATTTTGAAAGTTTAAATCAAACTTTTATTGTTATGTCGAATTCTGTGAATTTAAAAACATGTTTACAAATTTGCATTCAATTTAAACTTTACTACTACTACTGCAACAACAACAACAACTGCTACTAATACCACCAAAATTGACACGAAGCCAAATTTATGTGAAGCTATAGATATTTAGGCCTGTCATGCTGCGACTGAGTAGTAAAAATCAAAGTTTGACTTTGATATCTCACAAAATGGCCACCTTACATGTAAATGAGATGAAAATTGGCAGAAAGATGGGAAATATGTGCTGCACAAGTGTGGCAATTTTGATAAAAATATATTTAGGAACTTTTAAGAAATCAAAGTTTTCCTGCTGGGGGGTTTTTTTCGTAGACACCCTGTAGAATAAGGAAAAATATACCAACTTACGCCAGAACAAAGTAATTTAAAAATTAAAGAAAAATAAAATATTTTTCGCAGACAGTTTCGAATTATTGCAAATAAACTAATTCAAACAATTTTAAGATTTGAAAAACATCCAATCTGCATCACTGCCCCAGCTGCATTGATCAGGTAAATCACGAACTGTACGCCTAAAGTATTTAGAATTTAGACTGTTGCACAGTGCACACTGCACAGTGCACACAGGCCACATCATCCCACATGTACAGTTGGCCGCAGAGACAGCAATGTGATTCTGTTGAGAAAGATGTAACGAAGCATTCACGTTTAATTCCTTAGTTATCGTTATTAGGTTTCAGTTATTATTAGTTAGACAGGTTTAGTTATCGTTGTTCATTAGTTATTGGACCAAGCATTTCAGTTATTATTAGTTACAGTTATTTACCGGTAGTGGTGTTTTAGTTATAGTTACAGTTATCGTTATTGTTAACGAGATCAACACTAGTAAAGAGAGTTGGCATACTTTTTATCCAGACACAGTGTACAACTGTACACTGTACAACCTGAAGTACCAATCTTGTAGAGCTTTGAATGTAGAATCCAACTATTTGTTTTCAGAAGCTGGGCTGAGATAAATGGGAGACGGTAATCACTCCTTAGAAGAAGTCGCTACAAAAAAGCTTTGTGGTGCAAGGGTGTTCAGCAAGACTTTTCCAAGGCAAATGTGCAAAGTGGTCTACTATGGCAGTTGTCTTTCTAACAATAATTAAACTAATCTGTCGAGAGATCTGTCAAGAGATCTGTCGAGAGATCTGTCGAGAAAGATCTGTCACAAAGCACTCCAGCAACTGTATTTTGCATTAATTCACTCTTACCTATCTTACTGTACAATTGTATGGGGAAATAATTACAAAACTAATCTCAGAAATATTCAAACAATCCAAAATAAATCCATTAGACTTGTGTTCAGAGAAAGTAATTATCTAGACACTGACAGTTTATATAATAAATATAAGATTCTGAACATTAGCAGCTTATTTAAAATGCAAACCCTATTATTCGTCTATAAACACATCAATAATTTATTACCCCTATACTATTCATCTAACAAACTTTTTCATAAAAATCCTGAATGTAAATGCAACCTCAGGAATTCAAACAATCTATTCATTCCCTTTGCTGCAACTAATAAAAGGAAATTTACCACTAAATTTATAGGACCTAGACTTTGGAACGACTTACACCTTGACCTAAAACTCATAAGTCACTGGCACCACTTTAAGTTATCTCTTAACTCTCCAACACCAATTAGGTCAGCTCTGAATATCTTTTTTCTAGTTTAAGAACTGTTTGGTGGTATATACATTTATCTGCTTGCTCTTCTACTGATGATATAGGACAGTAACATATAACTGTTTCGTGGTATGTACATTTATCTACTGCTCTTCAAACTATGGCGTAGCATTCTTAACCTCCTTCTTGATATTGGATATTATCCAGTACTAAGAAGCCAATATGATTTTAACCTATACTCTGAATGTACTTGGTTGATCACATTGCGGGCTTTGCCCTTCAATCAACCGATTTTTTTTCTCTTAACACTAGATTTGCATCTAATTAAGGTTGCAGTGGTAATTCTGTATCAAATTATTACTGCTTAATCTGAATTTCAGTTGTCTTATATACTTATAACTGATTTAATATGACTACCTAATCAAAGTATATAGACTTCTGTTATATTACTAGTAATTGCTACTGGCTACTAAAGTGTTTATGTATGATGTGGAGAAGAAAATAAACTGATTCTGATTCTAATTCAACTCATTCATTTGTGTGATACTATAGAATTTAATGAAGATTTGGTTATGTGCTTCATTGATTTTGCCCAAGCTTATGACTCAATCTGGAGAGAGGGGGCATGGAAACTCTTG
This sequence comes from Metaphire vulgaris, assembly GCA_018105865.1. NCBI lineage: Eukaryota > Metazoa > Annelida > Clitellata > Crassiclitellata > Megascolecidae > Metaphire > Metaphire vulgaris. The sequence continues at coordinate 6,390,225 of CM030838.1, read as the reverse complement.
GGGAAATATGGCATTCATGCCAAAATAATAAGGCTAATTGAAAATTTATATAGCACAGTTTTAGCATGTATCAGAATTGATGGAGAAGAAACTGAGTGGTTCAAAATCAAAACAGGATTTAGACAAGGATGTATTCTATCACCAATACTCTTTAACATTATATTAGATTACATCATGAGACGGATTGAAAACACGAATGGGTTGGGAACATCTCTAAAGCCAGGAAACATAGATGATGCAGAATATGCTGATGATACATGTCTAATAGCGGAATGCCTCTCAAGGATTGTAGAGTTAACATTGGCCTTAATAACGGAGAGTGGAAAATTTGGACTAAAAATAAACACTAATAAAACAAAAATTATGCCAATTACAAAAACAGTTGGGGAATGGCCAATAGTGTCACACAACGGAAAAGAAATTGAAATTGAAATAGTGAAGAATTTCGTTTACTTGGGAAGTGAATTGGAAGCAAAAGGAGGCTCGGACTTGGAGATTAAACGAAGAATAGCATTGGCAGGATCAACCTTCAACAGGCTACACACCAATATTTTCAAAAGACATGACATTGGGATGAAAACAAAACTAAGAATTCTCAACACATGTGTAATACCAATACTAATTTATGGATGTGAATCTTGGACCATAAAAAAAGAATTGGAGAAAAAACTAGTAGCAACAGAAAATAAATGGCTAAGAAGAATACTAAGGATTGGATACAAAGAACATATAACAAATGAAGAAGTTAGAGAGAGAACACTGCAACCGAGCATCGTGGAAGTTATCAGAAAAAGAAGAATGAAATGGACTGGACACATACTCAGAATGGAAGAAATAAGAAACCCAAAACGAATTTTCAACTACAAACCAGAGGGGAGAAGATCTAAAGGAAGACCTAAAAGATGATGGGTGGACGGTTTGGAAGAGGATCTGCACATGGCAGGGATGAACCTCAATGGAAAAACTGATGGAAGACACCGAATGACTTTGGAAGAAATAGCAAAGGACAGAGAACTTTGGAGAGATGTCATGGAGAAGTCAATAGCTGGACACAGCTGGAGGACGAAGACCTGACCTGACTGACCTGATTCTAATTTAATAGAACAAATAAAGAACTGGATATCATCACCATCATCACCAGCAGCAGCAGCAAACAAGAAAATTTACACAACATCAATACAAATTAATAAAGGCCAACTTCTGAGGACACTAACCAATCAAAAGGTACAATGCACCAAATATGGTTCTTCAGGTACTGCTTATCCAATTCAACATTTTCATCACCGTTCCAAAGCAAAATTATACTTTACGAAAGCTCATAACATCAGACTTACAATGCATCACCTGTGAGTTCATATCACATTCTATAGGCCCTAAAACACCTAACCCTAACCTGTCTTGCCAATTCTCGATATCTCTTTGCATCTTCTCGTCTTTCCTGCTCTTTCCTTTTCAGCTGTTCTTCCAATTCCTTCAGCTGCAAAATATATACAAGCACATTGGTACTAAAAAGAAAGATACCTCCATCATCCAAAAATTGGAAACTGAGCTTTTTCTACTTTTGTATACTATATTCTAAACAGACTAGTATAAAATCCTTTGAAGAGTTATTAAGTTGGAGAAAAAGCAATATTATACCTAATTTTCCTGACATATATGTAAAAGGCAAATTTCCTATCATTACCAAAAGAGTAGACTTGTACTTAATGTTCAAATTACAAGAGTACTCCATGACATCTTTCTCATTTGTTAAATATATTACAAATAATTCTTAAAATATGATAAAAACTCAATCAGAGTCTGAGTTTGCAAAAAGAGAAAGCCTTTCTCTTGAAAGTAGGGCAGGGGTACCTTAGGGGATCATACAGGTCTAACTCATTCCTTCAGCATGCTTTTCCAGTGTGCTAAAAATAAGCCATCTTTCCACCCCTATAGTGCATGAATACATGTTTGATTTCCAGATCAACAGTATCCACGCTTGATGGTAATGCTCCTGATCACAATTACAAATACAATGTGTCATCATTCAATGTACAATGATACAGTGTGTCACCTGTTACTAATGCTGAAGTATAGCTGCAATTCAATCACTTCCAAACAAACATTGATGTAATATAGATCCTTTTGTGACTAAATTGCTAAAGGCAGTAGCTATAGGTGCTGCCCTACAGCTTACTGAACTGTTTTAATAACTCACTACTGTCCAGAAAATTTCCAAACTCATTGGAATAGCCACAATCACTCAAATGCTAACAAAATCTAACACAGACACTTCTGAAACCAAATCTTATTAACCAATTTGTAATCTGTCATTGATATCCAAACTTTTGAGTGATGTGCACTTATCAGCCATTTTAAAAAATAATCTTCTCCCTCAACAACTGCTTATTGTTCCCACCATTCGACTGAAACAGCCATGCTACATGTACTTTCAGCAATTCTTACAGCAGTAGATACTGTAAATACTAGTGTTGTGCCTTAATCTTGATTATCATGTGATTAATGCATTAAACTTGTAATCACTATAAAAAATTATAACTATTACAAAATTAATTGCATCATATTTCTCTAAGAGAATATGATCTCGAAAAGTGATGATGTCACGAGCCTTTGTTTCATGGATGTTGCTTGTGCTATATTTTTACTATTATGCATGGTCAAATGATTGTGGTGTGGTCAAATAATACCTCATCTTCTTCAAGTTTATGCTGCAACTCTTGACGTTTCTGATCCTCTTTTGCCTTTTCTTCCTTCACACGATTTTGTTCATAAATCATCTCTTCATAAAATGAACAACGCGGTGGTAGATTGTTGTCATGAAGGAAAGTTTCAACATGATTGCATAGTTCATATATCATTTCCTACAGCCAATTAATACACAAATGCTCTCACTATCAAAATTTGAATTTCAACAACCACAAAATGTTGAGTCCAATATTATTATTGTCGTTCCTGTTGTGGTCAAAGTCATTATTATTATAATGAAGAGCTGTGCAAGTAACTACTATTGTTCTTTATGGATTTTGAGGTGCTTATTTAAGAAAGGAAGGGTAGATTATTTCAACACCATCAGTTTTTAAGCAAATTTGTGTTTTTTATATTTTCTTTATTTCCTCTTGATTTTCTTTTCTTGTTAAATATTATATTCTAACCAAGTAAATCATGTTATGGTATGAAGATTAAGATGTTTAATGGATGATTGGTGGTAACAACAGTGGTTCTCACACAAGGCAGTCCCTACTGAACCACTTTAAACCTTGTTCTATTATATATATATAATATATATATATATATATATATATATATATATATATATATATATATATATATATATATAATATATATAATATAAAAGGGGAGGAACAAAGTACATGGTTCATCATGTGACATATCATATATGTCTGGTGTCCTCAGGCTACTTACAATCAAGGCACTCATTAACTGTCTCTAAATATTGTTTTCTAAGCCAAATGGCAATGACTATGGGTATTTCTAAAGTAATTTCTCATCAAATGGATGACAAAGATCTTTTAGAGATAATTTGCTCCAGCTCAAAGGCATTGTTCTTCATGAAACCTTGAATTACTTGACTTAACATTACAATCTATCATTCCACCATAAAGTTCCCTGATGATACATGAAGTAAAAGATTTTAATACAGAATCCCTTCACAGATGAACAGAATTTACTTAATTTAGGTACATTTGTCTTTTAAATCTTACAGTTAATTTTTAAAATTAGTAATTATGGTAATTTTAGTTCTTAAATAGAAAGATGGACTTTGCAGTAAGGATCAACCAGGTAGACATTATCACCAGGTAACAAATCAGAGTATTTTGATGAAAATATTTAGTGCTGTTACGGTTTCACCTCGTGCAGTCTCGGTCGGTTTCGGTTCGGTTTTGACCGAAAAACTGTGGTTTTGGTTCGGTTTTTAACCCTAGGTTAGGGTTAACCCTAACCCTAACCTAGGGTTGGTGTTGGGTTAACCATAACCCTATGACCTCTTTTTGCTTGCAGGGATTTTGGAGAGGAAAAATGATACAATTATGACCTCTTTTTGCTTGTCAGGGTTTTTCGAGAGCAACAAATACAAGGATGGCCTTTTTTGATGACTTTAATAAGAAATAAAAATAAAATGACGTTACGCGATTTTTGATGACTTTAATAAGAAATAAAAATAAAATGACGTTACGCGATTTTTGATGACTTTAATAAGAAATAAAAATAAAATGACGTTACGCGATTTTTGATGACTTTAATAAGAAATAAAAATAAAATGACGTTACGCGATTTTTGAAAATAGGGGGGTCGGCCCGTTGTGACGTCATATTTTAGAGGGGTCCGACGTTTTGTGACATTGCGTGATGTAGGGGGTCAAAAAAGTTACAAATTCGCATGACGTCATTTATGGACGGCCCCTTTAATTAAGTCACCTTCTCTTTTCAGTTGATGCAATTGCTAATAGGCCTAATTTTAAACTCGGCATGATTTAAAGTGGCTTAGGAGGCATTACTGCATGTGTGAAAGCCACTAGGGGCACTAACAGGGCTTGAACCTGCTCCGTTAGCCTCTACGCTGACTGTAAAGAAATTCCATACTAAACTGGCACTGCACGACACTACTATTGCAGCCATTTTAAAATTGTTTTTACTGATTTCAATAATGACGTCAGACTCTCACTCATCATAGAGACATAGATATGACAGAAGAACAACACTTGTTATTTCAGCGCTTAAAAGCTGTGCATTGATTGAACTGCATTGAAATGCATTTAATGCATTAGATGCATTTAATGCATTGAAAAAAAGAGGTCATAGGGTTAGGGTTAACCTAACGCTAACCCTATGGTTAGCGTTAGTGTTAACCCTAGTTAACCCTAGTTAACCATAGTTAGGCCCTATTTTCTTTCCTGTGCCTACTATGACGTAGTTGTCAAGGAGTTGACAACTACATCATAGTAGGCACAGGAATAATAGGACTACCCTTGTAACTAAATGGACCACATTCCGGCTTGAAAAAGTTTGAATACTCCTGGTTTAGCCTATTGTTGGTACAGTGCCAGACCACTGAAAAGAGCAATTGTCTACTGACAGAGGTAGAGGGATAGTGACACACAACGTTCCCTCTAAAAGAGAGGTAGCAATGCGTGCTGTGCTAGCGACATTGTGCAATGGTCATTGTGCGTTGTGCAATATTTTTACAAAATAATATACAGTTACGCATTAACATTTGCAAATAGTCATTCTCAAGTCTTTTACACAGTTTTGTTTTGATATTGTTCATCAAACTAAAACCACCATATATCCACAAATGCAGCAACAGCTGAAAACTTATCTTCTGTCAGCACAAAGAAAATGAAATCCGAAAGTGTTTAGAGTTCCAAATAGAAGGTTTTTCTTTCAAATAAATTTAAGTTCTCTGTATTATTATTATTATTATTATTATTATTATTATTATTATTATTATTACATAGATAATTTATGAAACGCTATAGCATAGCTAAAGCTAAAGTCGAGAGCGTTTTACATCCACAATTCATCGGCTCGTACAGAAGGATGGTCCTAAATTTTCCGGTAACTGTTCATAGGAGACTCGGAAAAGATGTGTCTTAAGAGCGGTCAAGAACGATTCGACAGATGTAATCGACGATTCGACGTCACAGTCGCAGGAAGCGCATTCCAAAGTAGAGGGTTTCCGCGGGTTACAGATCTCTCCTCCAGCATCACTGTCTTGGACGGAGGGGGGACGTAAAGACGGAGTCGCATGTTTGATCGTAGATGTTCCCGATAACCTGATGTCGTCGGCCGCCTGATGAGTGAGGTCAGGTACTCAGGACAGAGAGGATCGCTCAGAGCACGGAAAGTCAGTACGCAACGTTTGTAGACGATCCGTTCTGAAATCCTGAGCCAATGTAACCTGTCCCTTAGCATCGGCGTCACGTGCTCCCTCCACTTCGCGTTGAAAATCAAACGGACTGCAGCGTACATCACCGTCTGAAGGCGATCGAGTTGGTAGTCCGGAAGCCACAGGAGGATACTGTTGCAGTAATCCAACCTGGATAATACTAGGGTGCGGACGAGCTGGATCGCAGCCGGAACAGTGATGTATCATCGAATTTTGGCGATCCTGCGCAAATGGAAGAAGCAGGCTCGTGATACAGAGCTCACCTGGCCAGCGAGGGACAGCGATTCATTGAGAAGTATGCCTAGAAGGCAGACTTCTGTGGACGGAACGATGATGGCGCCACCGATGATGAAGGAAGAACGATCCAGCAAGTGCACTTTCCTGGGAGCGGCGATCCATAGCAGCTCTGTTTTGTCAGGATTGAGTGTGAGCCAGTTCCTCTCGGTCCACGACATAACCTCGTGCAAGCATCCCTCCAGGCGGTGTCGCAGATGGCTCGTATCCGCAGGACGACAGAAGCCATACACCCGTCCGTCATCTGCATAGGCGTGCCAGTTCAGGCCATGCGAATCGACAATTCGACCCAGGTTCGCCACATAGAGAACGAAAAGTAGCGGTCCCAGTGCGGAGCCTTGTGGGACACCGCAGCTGACTGGGCGTTCAATTGACATCTGGCCTTCCCAAAGGACAGACTGTGTTCTCTCGGCCAGGTAGTCACGTAGCCAGAGCAACGCCGTGTCCTTTATCCCGAAGGAAAGATCCAGACAACGCAGTAGGATGGAATGGTCGACGGTGTCAAAAGCCGCGGAAAGGTCAAGCATGCACAGGAGCGCATGCTCACCATTTGCGATCCTATTGACGATGTCGCCGAAAATCTTTAGCAGTGCCGTCTCCGTGGAGTGGCCGGCATGGTATGCTGACTGGCGGTGAGACATAAGATCGTTGCTTACAAGGTGTGCAATAAGTTGCCTGCTTACCAGTTTCTCCAGAAACTTTGACAAGAAAGGTAGGTTCGCGACTGGTCTGAAGCTGGCCGGGTCAGTCAGATCAAGACCCGACCTCTTCACATGTGGACGTATGACTGCATGTTTCCATAATCTCGGAAACTCGCCGCCGGCCAGGGAAGCCGCCATTAGTGCTGTCAGATACGGGGCCAATATGACCACCACTTCCTTTAAGAGCCACGTTGGGAGTGGATCTGATGAGTACTGTTTTTCAGGTGAAAACTTGACGCAGGCTAAGACTTCGGTAACTGTCGGTGGTGAGAACCCATGAAGGAAAGGACCTGGAAAAATGTTGTACGTCGCCGGACCCGCTCCAGCCGTCCTGTTCTGTATATTGGCAACCTTGTGATCAATATAATTGTGGTAGTCGCTCGCAGAGAAGTCAGCTTGCGTACCGGAGGGCGGACTCTTATCTCCAAGCAGACTGCTCAGTGCGTTCCACGTCCGCTTTGGATCCAGTTGTGCAGAGTCGATCACTCGACGCCAATACTGTCGGCCCTTTCTCCTCGCCAGGTCCCTACTGGTCCTTAGAGCTTCACGCCAGGACAACAGCGCATTAGTTTCATCAGAAGAGCCTTTCGCTTTGAGATACCTTCTCTCGAGCCAGCGTGCTCGCCGCCGGGCTTGACGGCAATCCCGGAACTATTGTGATAGAAACGTTGAACTAAAACAACATCTGAAACCTGGACTATAACTAGAGCAGACATGAAAAGACTAGAAGGAGCACATCACAAATGGCAAAGGAAAATGCTGAGTACCCTGGACAGAGAAAATGACAATAAAGAAATGCCAGCTCACATCTCTGATAAAATGATTCGAGCCAGATTATACACCTTGATCTTAACCTCTCTCAACCTTTCTCACTTTCTTGACCTTTGGTTGAGAAGCGATGAATGCAATGAAACATCTCTATTCAAATTCCATTTTTTATCAAAATCTGTAAATTGTTTTATTTTAATTTTTTTATCACAATCTGTAAATTGTTTTTAAGTTTTAACTTTAACGGATTCTGCCTAAAAGTATCAACTGCGCTATGCTAGTCTGATTATTTAGTTATTCTTTATTTGCTGTGCTAACAAGAAAGTCGCTGTGCGGGGATGTTGGAACAGCTCCGCACGCAAGCACGCACGTGCACAGCTTAGAGGGAACATTGGTGACACAGTGAGACAATTTGCAGGAAGAGGGAGGAGAAAGAGGGAGCAGGGGACGATGACTTGGAGGCAGTAATAATTACTCAATTCACCCCTGCTTAGCCTATTGCTGGTACTATGCCAGGACTGTGTCTACTTCAGAGGTAGAGGAAGAGGGAAAGAAATGGAGAGAGACAATTTTCAGGGAGAGGAGCGGAAGAGGTAAGTGAAGACAACGACTTGAAGCCACAATGTGGGTCGTCTTAACAACTTTAATGCTGGCTAGTAGTTAGCATTAGAGTCATTAACCCGTTACAGGGGTTCGACGTCTTTAAACGTCGCCCGGAAATCATATGCGAACGGGGGTCGGCGTTTTTTAAGCGTTGCGCAACTGTTTTGCTCTTCCACCACGGTGTTCGCGTTTAAAAACGTTTTCTTGATTTGGTTTGATTTCTTTTTGCACGGATGGATGGTAAGTACAATAAAATGCTAAACAATGATGCAAACCACATCTTTGTAGCTTCTATATAGCCTGCAGATTTCAATATTCTCGCAAAAAATTTCACTTCTCCGAGCAACGGGTGCCTGGTGTAGAAACACCATAACTCTCCCAAATTGGGTCCCATCTTCAAAATTTTTGAACTAATTTGTTCCAAAGACACCCACCTACAACTTTGCCGCTGAACCTAGAGGGGTCACCGCAGAAAAAAAAATTTTTATTGACCTTTGAACGTATTTTTTGAGAGGTGGTCATATTTTGGTCTGCAGGGTGGACCCAACCCCCGAAATTTCTTTTTTGGCACGGATGGATGGTAAGTACAATCAAAATGCTAAACAATGATGCAAACCACGTCTTTGTAGCTTCTATATAGCCTGCAAGGTAAGGTGTTTCAGATTTCAAGATTCTCGCAAAAAAATTTCACTTCTCCGAGCAACGTGTGCCTGGTATAGAAACACCATAACTCCCCCAAATTGGGTCCCATCTTCAAAATTTTTGAACTAATCTGTTCCAAAGACACCCACCTACAACTTTGCCGCTGAACCTAGGGGGGTCACCACAAAAAAAATTTTTATTGACCTTTGAACGTATTTTTTGGGAGAGGGTCATATTTTGGTCTGTAGGGTGGACCTAACCCCCGAAATTTCTTTTTTGGCACGGATGGATGGTAAGTACAATAAAAATGCTAAACAATGATGCAAACCACGTCTTTGTAGCTTCTATATAGCCTGCAAGGTAAGGTGTTTCAGATTTCAAGATTCTCGCAAAAAAATTTCACTTCTCCGAGCAACGTGTGCCTGGTATAGAAACACCATAACTCCCCCAAATTGGGTCCCATCTTCAAAATTTTTGAACTAATCTGTTCCAAAGACACCCACCTACAACTTTGCCGCTGAACCTAGGGGGGTCACCGCTGAAAAAAAATTTTTATTGACCTTTGAACGTATTTTTGGGAGGGGGTCATATTTTGGTCTGTAGGGTGGTCCCAACCCCCGAAATTTCTTTTTTGGCACGGATGGATGGCAAGTACAATAAAAATGCTAAACAACGATGCAAACCACATCTTTGTAGCTTCTATATAGCCTGAAATATAGTAAGTTTAAAACGTACATGTTCACAGTTCAAACAAACGCTTTCCCCAAAATTAGTTACCAAAATTGGTAACGTCTTGTAAAAATTAATTCCCCCTTCAAAGGGTTAAGTTAAAGCTCAGTTAAACAAAGTCAGGTGTCACTGCAGCCAGACTGCTTATGATTATTGGCAACTATTTGCACCCAAGTATTTGCCTCGCCTGCCAAGTATTTGCCATGTGAATACTTAAAAAAGCGTGATATTCTGTCGCCGAGGTTAATGTCCAAGTTGATTTCCAGTTGGTCCCTACTTTGCAGCATATACGGCCTCTCCAAAAGCCAACCTGTGACCTCTTTGTTGTGGGGGATAAACATCAGCATAGCAGACTGTTTGTCAGGGCTAAACCATTAGTGATGAAAGCTTCAGGTGAATTATCCTCCTGGATGATACCCAAGATGGGCAGGTCTGCAATGATGGCCAACACATGCAGTCCCTCACTAGGCAGCAGCAATGAGGGTAATGAAAGTGGGGCAATATTGGCTTGACCAAAGAAAAGATATCATCGATAACTGTGGGTTAGCTGAAGAGATGAGGGCCATTTTCAAACAGCAGTGGTACATACAAGAGGTGCACTGATAAATTATGCTTCAGGCTGATTAATTATTGGCCTCAAACAATCGGCTAGTAACCAAATTTTTAAAGTTCCTATTTCATTACTGAGCTTAACCCTTAACAGTGTTAACGCCATATATATATATATATATATATATATATATATATATATATATATATATATATATATATATATATATATATATATATATCGTCGTGTGTCAAACATTCAACGGTGCTCACCGTATATATATCTGACACGCAACTTCAGCATCTGTTCTGCAACGGGTTCGCTGTATATAAACGTTCTAATGCAATAATTCGATTTGGTTGCTATCCATTCTGTAGATGGCAGCTCTTTTTTAGCTATTGTGCTCACTATAAGCTAGGAAAATAGGTTTTATTCAACAGAGGGCCGGATTTTGGCTTTGCAAAAGTGTCATTACTAGGGTTCGAAAAATGATAACTACCCCAAATTTGGTCCAATCTTCAAAATTTTTTACCTATTCTGTTCCAATTACACCCCTCTACAAATTTGCAGCTCACATAAGGGGGTCACCACTGAAAATTTTGTGCTATTGAGCTTTGAAAGAAATTTTTTGGAGGGTGTCCGATTTTAGGCTGTAGAGCGGACCCTACCTCCAAAATTTATTTTTGGCATGGATAGTTAGAAAGAACAATAAAAATGCTAAACAATTGTGCAAACCTCACTTCTTTAACTTCTATATAGCCTTAAATATACTGAAATGTAATTTTTTTAGCTTGAAAAATTTGCGAAAAAATTTTCTTTTCTCCGAGCAATGATTTCTAGGATTCGAACAATGATAACTATCCCAAATTGGGTCCGATTTTCAAAATTTTTCAACTATTCTGTTCCAATTACACTCCTCTATAACTTTGCTGCTCACAAAAGTGGGGTCACCGTTGAAAATTTTTTCTATTGAGCTTTGAACAAAATTTTGGGGTAGGGGTCCGATTTTATGCTGTAGAGTGGACCCTACCCCCAAAATTTTTTTCACGGATGGTTAGAAAGAACTATAAAAATGCTAAACAACAGCGCAAACCTCATTTCTTTAGCTTCTATATAGCCTGAGATATAGTAAGATAAAGTAAATTTAAAACGTATATGTTCACAGTTCATATGAACGCTTTTCCCCAAAATTAATTACCCCGAATGATGACGACTTTTAAAATTTAATTAGACCATTAAGGGGTTAAAAAATTGTCAAATGACAAGTTGTGGCTCCTATGTGGCACTGTGTCATGCACATCGGAACGAATTTTTAGCAAGGGTATAGATTTTATCTTGTCTTAAAAGTCCTGACAAGCAAATAAGGTCATCAGCCTTCCTTTAGCTTATTTTAACCCCCCCCCTCCCGCCGACAAGCAAAAAAGGTCATCACCTTTCCTTTATCCATTATCTTCGAGTTGAGTTTCGTGTCCTGAGAGCGGTTACACTCTCTCTTATTTGTACCACTCCATCATATCTACCTTAGCCCAATCCCTGGTCGGCCGTCTTCGATCCACAACCCAAGGCCTCCTGAGGTTTTGAGTCATTCCTCTAAAATGCTCTTGACCTTGGTATATGTGTGTGTATGTGTGATTTGGTAACTTCAGATTTTATGGCCCTCTTTCTGAAATTACTTAAAACTAATCTTTTTATAAATATCTAGTAATCAAAGCAGGAGCATTTCTGAGTGTTTCTTCAGAAGCAGTGCTGTACAAACATTCTGTTACAATACCTTATATATTACTTATATAATAACTCAAATGAAATTTAGCTTATTGACATGATCTGATAATGACACAGAGTAAACAACACAAAAATTATTTGCTGTTGAAAGTAATAGACAGGATTTAAAACAAGACATTTATTCCATACAAAGTAATACAAACCATGCCAACTCTTTTAAGGGCCAAATCATGTAGCTCCTCATGCAAAATCTTAACCTTCTGACAGGACAAACCCATTGGGTTCTTTAACACAATATCTGGAATGCTGCAAGAAATAATAATAAATTATCAAGGGAAACCAAAAATAAACAATTCATCAGCAAGAAATGTTACTATTGTAACAGCAAAATAGAACAGTACAAAGTGTAGAGCAGGGGTGTAAAGACTTTTTGGGCGGCGGGCCAAATGACACATCACCCATGTCCTCGCAGGCCAAATGCAAAAATAAATGGCACTATTATTCTAAAATCAAAACTTTCTAAAAATCTAAAGTCAAATTACGAAAACATGAAAGGCTATTTGATCATTAACATTGATTACAACCTATTGTGATAACTATGACAAACCAGATTCTAGTGTAGTCTAACAGAAACAGTTAAATTTCAAAATCCTTTAATGGCGAAGATCGAATTTGAAAACAAGTAAAGCTAGATAACAGTTGATGTAGATGTGGAAATTCAGTAGACATGGCATCGTTTATTTTCCACAAGTTTAGCAATGCCTGATTTTAAATCTGCAGTCAAAGCTATTCTCCAATTTGTCTGTAAATTTCCTTTGGACAGACATGATCTCAGTTTTGTCTTTAGTAGTGTGAATTTGCACCAGCCTTGCTCACATAAATAAGTGCTGGCAAAGAGAGATAACAGATTGCTGCTTGTTTTTTTTAATTGGGAAAATGCTTCTTTTTGAAGTTGCTCATTGAAATCTTTAAACACTTTGCAAAAACTTTGAAAACATAAATATTTTCGCAGGCCAACTAAAATCAGCCCGTGGGCCAACACAGGCATAGGCGCTGACTTCATAGGGGCAACGGAACATTTGCCCCAGTAACTGCCAAGGTACTGGGGCGAGGGTATAGTTTCGACCAAGTACTGCTTTGGTGTAAATTACTTAAATGACTGTGGAATGGAATCAATGGATGTGTAATGTTTAGCTGGTATTTTGCAGTGATGTGACGTCTCAAGACACTGTCTCGTTTTGAGACAGTCTTGAGACAGTATTTTCAATGTCTTGGTCTTGCTGGCCAGTGTCTCGGTCTTGGCCTTGGTCTCGTCATTACTGTCTTGGTCTTGCGATTCAAGACCGAGACAGTGGGTTTTTCCACTGTTAGTAATAATGTTTTCTGTGGTAGATGTCTTCCAAATTATGGGGCTATACGAGATTGTCACTGCTGAAGCCATTCATGAATAATAAATAAATTAAAATGTTTGTATAAATGTTTCTATACCAAATTTTTGTAATTTTATGGCTAATGCTGATAAAAAAATGGGAATCATGTTTTGTCTGATTTCTTGATGTTTAAAATTACTGTCTTGGTCTTGAGCCCTAGTGTCTTGGTCTTGATACCTAATGTCTTGGTCTTGATGGTTAGTGTCTTGGTCTTGGTCTCAGTCTTGCCACTTACTGTCTTGGTAACATCATTGGTATTTTATGATTAGCTTGATAAATCCAAGCCAAGTATTATGTATAGTATGCCTAGCTAGCCTAGTCACTCTAGTTGTCAAATGTCATGTAATGTAAACCGTAACCGACCGTGTAACCCTGTCGCCTGTCCCCATGTTCATTCACTTTCATCACTTTCCTCAAGTTTACCTACAAGTGAAATGGTAGGCTGGCACTGGCAGGCTTTGTAATTTCTAACTAAATACTAAACACTGTTACTGTGATTTTAAAAACAAAACAAAAATTGTGATGTATTAGCTGAAAAATCATAACTTAAATAAGATATATTGAGAGTACCCGTAGTAGAGTATAACTTATAACGTACTGTCTATTGATAGCATTGACTACTGATTGATTGATTGATTTGCTGTTACTAAGTCACCTAACTTTTCCCATATTTCACCCATACTAAAATCATTACATTGGCTTAAAATAATTGAACATATACAATATAAGATAATAACACTTACATATAGCTCACTTCAGTCATCAAAACCTGTATACCTTAGATCACTATTAACTCCTCAGCCTCCTCGACCCACACGTTCATCATCTCATCTCACTCTGTCACGCCCGCTGAATCAGTCATCCCTATAAATTTGCAACTGTGCCTTCTCAATACGCTGCACCTGAACTTTGGAACTCCATCCAAGCTTCCCTCTGCAGACTTGGACACTTTCAAGCAATAAAATCTGAATCATCATTTCCCATAATCTCTGCATTATCTCCTCAAGTCTTCAGGTCTAAGCTTAAATCCTTTCTTTTTCTAAAATCATTCCCTCAATAGCTGTAACAACCTAGCCTCACTGCCCTTTGGATGTTGACTATTGCCTGGCTGATCATACAGTGCCGTTCATAAGTCTCGCATCACCCACCTGAAAAAGCTATTTACGGCCTTTTCTTGGCTTGCCCTTTCAATCGGACGTCATAATTCCATATTATTATATACCAATTTGTTGGAAATTCAATTATGCACCCATTTCCGCAATCAATTTGTCTCTTTTATGAACTTTCCAATTGATTATTATGCAAAGAAGCGTTAGAGCCGGATTCTGCACAATACTGGATTCGAAGTCATCCAATGAACCTATGTCTTTCTCAACCAATTGAAGCATCAAATCCCACAGCCAATACCTGCGTGACAATTCTGTTAGTCAATGTTTATTAGCCAATCACTTTTTTAGCAATGAGTATTAATTCTGTGATGGTAACTGCAGGATCCGACTCTAATGCTTCCTTGCATAATAATCAATTGGAAAGTTCATAAAAGAGACAAATTGATTACGAAAATTGGTGCAGAATTGAATTTCCAACAAACTGGTATATAATAATAATATGGAATTATGACGTCAGATCGAAAGGACAAGTCAAGAAAAGGCCGTAAATAGCTTTTTCAGGTGGGTGATGCGAGACTTATGAACGGCACTGTATATCCTTCCCATAGCTATTTTAAGAAAGGCTGACCGCCTAAGAATAAGCAGCTACTGTTGTGCTGCTCAGTGTGGTTTCAGTTAACTGTAACTGAAACTGAAATATCAGTTCACTGAAAAATAACCAATTAGTTAACTGTAACTGTAACTGAAAAATACCAATAACTATAACTGGAACTGAAAAATAAAGAACTGAAATAGTCAAAATAACTGAAAAATAAATGACAAACTTAAGAAATCAAAAACCCAAAGAAAAGATCTTCCAGTGAACACATTGAAGCTCTCAATCTTCCAAAATCAGGGGTAATCTGTGCAGTTTAACTAGGGAAGCGGGATATTTGCAATGTTGTAGCAATAACACCATGCAACGAGAGCTTAAAATTAAAGAGTAGAGTTATTGCGCAATAAGAAAAAGCATCAAAATTTCATTAATGTGTTCAATGGCAAGTAACTGAAAATAACTGAAAAATAACTGAAACTGAAACTAAAAAATGACAAGAACTTGAACTGAAACTATAACTGGATAATAATTCAAATAACTTTAACTTAACTGAAACTGAAAAATAATCAAGAACTGAAACCACACTGGTGCTGCTTTCCAAGGCGCTATAGAAATCCACGAGATTTTACTTACTTACTTGTTGTCAATACAGATTCAGGGGCATTGACAAATTGCCAGTGCTACTTTGCTAGCCTAATACAATGTATTGAGTGCGCTAATGCAGGTTACCACCTTTGCTGACGTTGTTCAGTTGCTACAATCAGATGCCACGCTGCGTGAAATGTTGCCAGAACTCACCAAGATCGTGCATCTCATTCTAACTCTAGCTGCAATTACATGCAGTGCTGAAAAGGCATTTTCAGGTCTCAGGCAACTACAAAATTACCTGAGAAACACGATGACACAGACAAGATTAAACAACATGGCAATTCTGAACTGTCATCGTTCATACCTGGAGGCTGTAGACATTGATGTAATTCTGGATGAATTTATTACCTAATGCTCAGTGAGACAAAATATATTTGCCATGAAGTAACTGTCTGTCTGTAAAGACTAGTTGTAAACTTTTAACTCATGTATTCACAGCATAGACAGCAGTCAGCAGTAGTACCGTGCTGTAGTACAGCATATTAGAAACATGCTGGAAAGTTCATCATTTCACACATTTGTTAAATTGTTATTTTTTGTTACATTAGTCGACGACAACTGTGCAGGAACGATTCATGGCATGGGGTCCTCCTTGTGGAAGTTGGAGCCAGAGGCTGATTCTGGAAGTAAGTTTGCCCCAGTACCAAAAACCAAGTCAGCGCCTATACCCACAAGCCAAGATTTTGACACTCCTGGTGTAGAGGCACCAGATGCTGCCAACCACTAGTACTTTAAGGGTATGTTTCAAGTAGCTATTTCTATATTAAAGCTATTTCTCCTCTCTTCTACTACTACTACTACTGCTACTACTGCTACTACTACTACTACTACTACTACTACTACTAAGGTACTACTACTACTACTACTGCTACTACTATTAACATAACTGTTGCTATAAAAGTGCATTATTATTATTATTATTATTATTATTATTATTATTATTATTATTATTATTATTATTATTATTATCATCATCATCATCATCACTGTAATACATAGATTTAGAATGATTACTGCAGTGTTTATTATTATCATTGTCATTAATGGGTGTCAAAGATTCCACAGAAGGCAACTGATTTGAACCAAAGAATTGTTTCCTTTCACCTCGATTGTCATGATAGGTGACAGCCAATTTGCTTTAACTTGCTGGTTGGCTAGCCCCATCATCTCAAAGGCCAGAGGGACAAAGCAATAAGAGCCACACAGTTACTGGTATTTGTCCATTAAACTCTCAGTTGCACATTCGGCTGCTGAACCCAGTCAATTCTATCTGATGACAGTATGAAACAGCACAAATGTCCATGATTATGACATTCTATATCATGCATCTGCCTGTTTTTCATGACATCACAGTGCAACTGTTTGCTCCTTTTTCCATCAGACCTGGATAGGCCTGAGGGTTCCTTTGATAATGGAAAAGTAAACACCACAAAATATCACTAAAGTGGAATGGGATGCAATTAGAGTAGTTCCTAGATAGCAAGAAAAACTATGGTAGCCATCTCAAAGAACTGGAGTTCCACAGTAACAGATGTGCAGCATGCACAGTATGACCGAGTCAGAGACCAGCAGCTACATGTAATGATTCATTGTACAATCTTAGACCACAGTTGCTAATAGCCAAGGTCAACAGTCGCCTGAGTGGAGCAATGCCATTTTGCTCAATCTGGCTCAATTGGCATTGCAACGATATGCGTCAAATTCTGAATAACCCACGTTCAAAGTTCCCTCTAAGGCAGTGCTTCCTAACCTATGTGTCGCGGCCCACAAGTGTGCTGCAGCAACTTTAGAAGTGTGCCACGGCAAAATGTTGGAAAATTAATTTTTTTAGATCTAGACTCTAATCTAACAGCTAACGTAAATAAGTTGATGACTTTTTTGCTTGTCAGCTTGGGAAAAGAAAGAGCTCACGATCACAGATGAGGTTTTTTGCTTGTTGGCTGCAGTGTGCCGTTGACTGTATGTTTCTTGGATAGTGTGCGTGGCTGGCAAAAGCTTGGGAAGCACTGCTCTAAGGATTGCTGGCTCGTGTGCAACACCAAAAAATTTTAAGCAGAATTTTACAACATAAATTTTTTTGTACAAAATTTAACAATCAAGCATCACAAGTATTTTAATTTATTTTCCATCTTCTTTTATCTGCTTTCACTGCAAAAGCATCAGTAAAAGTTAATTTTTTCAGGAGGCATCAAATAAGGTCGACTATAAGTAACTAAGTCGACTAAGTCGACTAAGTAAGGTCGACTCAGCCTTCTTAAGGTCGACTCAGCCTTCTTTCGCCAGATGACGATAGCAAATGAGTAGCGGATTAATTCGCGAAGTAAACAGGCGCGTTGCATGAGAACACTGGCCCCGTATCATGTAACCTTGCACCAGTCGCCTGGCTGAGGGCCTTGGTAACGGAGATCAGCGCCGCCCTATGAGCCTTGAGGTTAGCCTTAAGTGCTCGGGAAGGACATTACTTTTTACTTTACTTTTTATCAAATAATTGCATATTACACGATAGCTCAATAAAGCTATCTATAATATTAAGATCCTTATCTGTATGTCTCTCTGTCTGTTACCTTCAAGCGTTCTGATTGGTTGACTATTGGTAGATGGTTTAGACCGTTTAGTCCTTATGTCGCGATGCGTTGGACGGCGAGCGTTGACTATTGGTAGACGGTTTAGTCCTTACGTCGCGATGCGTTGGTGGACGATGTTCGAAGACGACGTTGCTATTGGTAACAATTGTTCGTAGAATCGTAATTTAACACGGTTTAGTCGAGTCATTGCAGCGTCAGAGGGGTGGGCGTGCGACGACGTTGCTATTGGTAACAATTGTTCGTAGCTTGAGGATCTTAACGTACATTTTAACGTACACAAAAAATACGTGTACAGCGTCACAAATGGCCACAGTTGCATGATTTTAACGTACATAGGCCTAATTATTACGTGGCGCAGAGCTTGGCTAGGTGGCGATCATTGAAATGTTGTTCAGCATGAATTCAATGATTGGGTATTAGGTATAGGTATTGGATTAGTATTATCCTGCACTGCGAGCGAAGCGAGCGCGAGCGAAGCGAGCATCTTTCTAGTATAAACCTTAAGACTTTATGTACAATGGGGAAATGGCCGCCACCGCCTCGTTGCTCAATAATACAAGTTATGACATAATACCCCATAACCAAAATTAAACAAAACGAGATCAGCTGAAATTACACGAGTAAGTCAATTTTATAATTTGAATTTAATTTTAAAGTGTGAAAGTAGGGTAATGAAGATATTCTTAGTATTACCACTTCCAAAGCGTGTCCTTGCATCCGATCATTAAACTTAAATAAAAATTAAATAACGACTTTTACTTATTAGATTTGAGCTTCTTTCATTTAATGAGTAGGCTTTTATATCGTGCAACAATTTTACTGTTATTTTATTGCACACATAGGTTGCAATTCATATCATTGCATGGTCAAGGTAAACTGACAAAGAAGTTAGTAGCTTTTTATTGTGAAACCAAAAGAGGTGGACAAAATGTGAAATATACACCCAAAAGCAACAGTGCTTCTCTTAAAAAATCAATTTGTTTTTTATTTCTGTTCTATTAACTTGAATGCATAAGAATTCAAGCTGGCGACACGTGTTCGCATTTACAATGTTAGAACTGCGAAGTGATTCGTTATCTGTGGGCACAAGGCAAGCAACGGCTCAGATTCATCATAAAATGACTGCCGTTTACAGCGATGGCGATTTCATAAGCCTGAAAAATGTGTGCACGTGGATTGCAAAGTTTGCGGACAACCGAACAAATCTTCATGAATCTGGCAACAGCAGCCATCCACACATCCGCTATGCCAGCCAACAGCGCCCAAGTAGAAAGCATAATTCAAGAGGATCTCCATAGGACACCTAAAGTCCATTGCCATGGCATTGAACATATCATATGAGTCAGTGTATGATATCTTATGCGATACATTGAGTTACAGCAGAGGTTCTCAAGCCTATCGTCCCAGTGTACCCCCACAATAGTTTTGAATATGATCGTACCCCCACAAACCCGACAACTCCTGCCCTACTCCAAACTGCTCCTCCAAAAAGAAGTATATTTACAAATGATGACTATAAACGTATAAGCGACTTAGCCTTTATGTCTCCTCCGTCCAAAAGCGGTGAAGCTGGGGAAAGATCCGTGACCAGCGGCAATCCTCTTCTCTGGAATGTTCTTCCCGCCTCAGTGACATCGATCCTTCCTGCCCTCAAGACGCATTTATTTTGCATATCTTAAGAACATTTGTAAATCACTCTTGATTTTAGCTCTAGCTATGTTATAGCCTTTAATAAATTATCTAGGGAATAGTAGTAGTAGTAGTAGTAGTAGTAGTAGTAGTAGTAGTAGTAGTAGTAGACTTCTTTAGCGCCATTGTAGTAGTACATCTGCACCAGTCGATGGTCGCTTCAGTGAATAATCGTAGTCGTGATCTTGTCCGTGGTGAATCGAGTTTGTAATCCAAAGGTCAGTCCGTACTTCCAGATTCAGGTTAAAGGCGGATATGCAGTCAGGAATAGATGTGTTTTAAGTCTAGACCTGAAGGTAGTAAGACAATCAGTTTGGCGGACCTGTACCGGCAGAGAATTCCAAAGTCTGGGTCCGGTAACAGAAAAAGCACATTTTCCAGTAGTAGTCCTGCTATAGGGTATGTAAAGAGTAGTAGCATCAGATGATCTCGTTGAGTGCTGGTTGTCTTGAGCAGTCAGTAACGATCGGAGATACATTGGCTGATTTGTGAATAGAATAGAATAAACGTAGCCTATAATTTCAAAGTTGCAAAATAGCATCCACATGTAGACAACTCACGCAGCCTCAGTCACAAAGTCCTTCGGTTGCACACCAAAGGTGCACACACACACACATCAGAGTCAGTAAGAAAGTTGGACCTGCTTAGCCACCATCGGAGCTTCAATTCCGAGGTGGTTCTGGACAGTGACCGGAAGATTCAGTACGGAAAATTTGGTACCGCTCATGGAAGATTCAGTATTGAATTTTCAGGATGGCAAGTCGGGGACGGAAATGTCGTAACGGCCCACATGGGGGCCCGCTGGAGTTAGGGTTAGGATTATGGTTAGGTGGTGGCGTCATCTGATCTGTATGTCGAACATGTACTGATTTATCTGGTACCGAATTATCTGGTATCGAATTATCCGGTACCGAATCTTCCACAAGTAAAATTTTGGTGCCAAATTCTCCGGTACCGAATGTTCCAGTACCGAATATTCCGGGAACCGTTTTGGACAGTGCCACGGACAAGCATGAAACTTCGTTTTCATGGAGAAGACGGCTGAGAACCCTTGCTCAAGTAGGTGCTTGGGAACATCAGCAAAAACTTAACGGGATCCTCAGCAACAGAAGGGTAGGGCTGAAACATCCGGCACCAGAACTTTGTCAGAGAGAGAGGGTAGAATGCATCTCACGCGGTGGAGTCGATAATGAAGTCGATGAATTGCTCCTGGATAGATTCAGAAATGGCTTTGACATCCACACTGAATGGGTTGCACATCATCTTCAAATCAAGATCGCTCAGATCAGGGAAGTAAGCCTACCTCTGGAACTTGTTCTGCAAGGAGGAGAGGTGGGGCTCAACTTGTCTTTGTATGTTAGCAACATCTTTTTTTTCATTCCGCATTATTGTGATATTGTTGAACACGGTGTAATTTCCTTTCTGACATTGGCTTCCCACAGTTCAAGCTTCATCGCAAAAGCTAGAATGCAGCGATTTGTTCAGCTCATTAAGGCGTGTGAATGCATCATTCAAGTAGGCTAGTTTCAGGAGCCATTCTTAATCCATGAGTTTTGCAGCATAAACTCGGTATTTGGAGTTGCGGCCACTACAGCTGAAGAATTCGGCCGAGCTCATGCACATATGGCGCACACTTGCATGTACTGTACAATTGTACAATGTATATGACAAAGTTTCACATTCTAAAAAGTTTTTAATATACGCCAGTCCCGGGGCGGCGTACCCCCTGAAAAACCTGTGACGACCCCCTGGGGTACACGTAAACCAGGTTGAGAACCGCTGGGTTACAGGAAGGTGACGACACATTGGGTACTGTGAAGCCTAACAGCAGACAATAAAGCAGTCTCATGTTGCCAATGTGGTGTACGATAAAATCGTATTATGTGGATAGCAGGTACTGAAGCACCCCACCACCCCTACAGCCCAGACCTAGCCCCGTCTGATTATCATCTGCTAAGGCCCCTAGAGCGAGGCTTGACGGTAACACTTCGACAGTGACAAGGAGGTGAAGCAGCCATCCGTCAGTGGCTGAGAAACCAGTTGTATTGCACTCTTTCTACCGACTAGACATTGAAAAACTCGTGGCTCTTTGGGACAAGTGCTTAAGAACACTGGATGACTACATTGAAAAGTAAAGGAACAATATCACTTTCAGAAGTATATATTACATTTTGCCCAACTGTTATGGTCTCGCAAAAAAAAGGTACTAACTTCTTTGATGATTTACCCTCAAACATCCAGTTTTAAGAAATACCTATAAGTTATAGTTTAGTAATGGTATGATAATTATTAATTAAAACAATTGCAAGTTACAACTTTGACAATGGAAAATTTCAATCAGTTGTATAAATTTGCGTCCAGTTACATCCGACATCTCAGTTTCAACAGAAAACTCCAACCAATCCAACGTAGAATGATTACCACCACAATCACCTCCTGTGCTAACAAGATTACAACACCACGTACTAAGAAACAGGACGAAATGAATTAATTGACTGAAGTGGTCTTACAGTCTTTTGCTTGAAGAGTTTCGCACTGTTATAGCACAGTGTTTAAAGTTCCTGCAAGGTCCATGATAGCACTGCCTGATTGCTTACATTTTCCTTAACTTTTTATTTCAATAAGCAAAGACACACATTTTACCAATTTCCTGCTCATGTGTTCACATAAAATTCTCTCCATTACAAGCTGGAAATATGTGCTAACGCACGGTAGTGCAGCTTACAGGAAACAATGCCCATGTCTGATCGAAGAGAAGCTGAAGTCCAATGAGAATCCAATAGTGAAATGCTTACAACAGATGGCAAGACATTAGAGATATATTATCAAACTTTTCAAGTGATGGGTAGTGCATGCAAAGAGCCACTATTGGAGTGAAAAGAATTTGCTGAAACCCAGACAACATCAGAAGATGAGCACTTCCTGACTTGGATAATCGGGAAATGCTCATCAGAAAGCCTCAATGAAAATTGTAAAAATTTTGCCTCCGGAGTATTTGTGAGGACAGCACCTGTTAATAATGCTGCTAGCAAGCAAGCATCATCTGGAGTAGTGAAAGTGAAAAGATTCAGGGGATGTAGCAGGTCATTTGCAGATGTTGAAACAATTCTGCATATGGTTATGCTCAGTATCAGGCCAATAGTGCTTATCTCTTTTTTTTAAACTATATCTTTGGCTACCACAGAGCCTGGACAAGCAAGACTTACGTTATTGAGATAGCCAATGACAAATGGTGAACTTTGATATGTCAGCCATTGTTGTTGGGGTAAAGAGAACTCTTTGGGAAGCAATTGAGAATTTCCCATATTTAACAATAGAAGGCTTACTATATGCCATTTAAAAATATGCATATAATACCTGGAGTGCGAGAAGCTACAGCTGAAAGTATGACTATGCGATTTAAGTTGTTGAAGGTATTGCTGAAATCTAACTTTACAAATACCTAATCACCATGCGTTCAATGAAACATCTCATCAAGTGAACTGCTGCTTCACAGCCTCCTAGAATTCCCACACCAAACAGTTTTAAGCTGAATTAAGTATAGCATATGAAGTTGCAGATTTGGCATATAGTGTATGTGTCTATGATTTTGATGAAAGGCATCACTAGTAATAACCTAATGGCATGAGCCATGAGTGTACCTCAAAACAGTGCTATAAATATAGATTCTGGACAACTGCATTTTAAAAGGAGGTTGACAAAAGAGGAAGAGAATGTACAAGTTGAGGTTGAATTCTGTCTGGTCCTCTGTCAGATCCTGGTGGAAATGAGTGGATGGACTTCACAACATCATTGTGAGAAGCCTGGAAGGTTGTTTCCGACAATATGAGTGGTGAAGGTACAGCTTCATTAGACTGAGGCTCCATGTGTCTTCAGTCCTTTCAGTGTTTTAAGTGGCAAAAGAGATTCTATTCTATTCCCTAGATAATTTATTTAACACTATAACATAGCTAGAGCCAAAATCAAGAGCAATTTACAAATGTTCATAACATATGTGAAATAAATGCGTCTTGAGGGCAGTCACAAACTCCTCGAAGGATGTAATTGATGTCACCGAGGCGGGAAGAGCATTCAAGAGAAGAGGGTTGCCGCAGGTCACAGATCTTTCCCCCAGCATCACCGTCTTGGAAGGAGGAGGGACATAAAGGCAAAGTTGCTTGTTTGATCGGAGCTGTTTACGACAATCTGTCTCTGTTGGCATCGGCCGCTGTATGAGTGTAGAAACATACTCTGGGCAGAGAGGATCGTTCAGTGTTCGAAATGTCAACGTACAATGTTTATAAACTATACGCTCTGAGATCTTCAGCCAGTGTAGCCTTTCTTTTAGTAATGGAGTGACATGATCCCTCCATCTCGCGCTGAAGATCAATCAGGCTGCAGCATTCATGACTGATTGGAGACGGTCTAGCTGGTAGTCTGGAAGCCCCAGGAGAATGCTATTGCAATAATCCAACCTGGATAGCACTAGTGCCCGGACTACGTGGTGATGTAGAAATGTACCGTCAAATCTCTGCCATCTTGCGCAGCTGAAAGTAGCAGGCACAAGTTACGGAGCTCACTTGGCCGGCGACAGATAGAGAGTAGGGATGTTCGGGTACAGCGAAATGCCTACCCTACCCGTGCCACAACTTTTTTACCCTACCCGTACCCGCTAGCGCTATACCCTACCCGACCCGTGCCCGAAAGCTGTGTACCCTATCCGTACCCGACATTGGTTGGAATTTGGAACATTTCACACTGATATTCAATCCTACTACATTTTAAATATTGTATTGAATGCATTCAGCACATGAAAGATTTAGGCTGCATCTAATTACTTCTTCGTCCCACCCTGTACTGCATCAGTTATACTACAGTAATTGCAGTTACACCCTTCGCTTTGTCATCCAGGACAGCTCGGCTAGGGGCTACTGGCTACCATCAATTACGGTTGAAAGTATATACCACCCAATTCACCTATATCAGGGGTACTCAAACTTTTTTGAAGGCGGTCCACATCCAGTTCTCCATCGTTCGTGTGGGTCCACTAGTACAAAGGGAAGTCCAATTATTCCTGTGACAGCTACTGTGTAGTTAGACAACTACAAGTTAACTACGGACCCTCTTAATAGGCTGCTATAAGTGCTCCAAGGTAACATGTAACAAGACTAAGTTAAACATTGCATAGAATAAATTTTAGCTGAATTGAAAAATTTCAAGTAGAGCAGAATTAACCCTTTATAGGGGAAATTAAATTTTAAAGTCATCCCCCCACGGGGAATTAATTTTGGGAAAAGGCGTTCATATGAAAACGTCAACATATACGTTATAAACTTACTATATTTCAGGCTATATAGAAGCTAGAAAGATGCGGTTTGCACCGTTGTTGAGCATTTTTATTGCTCTTTCTATCCATCCGTGCCAAAAGAAAAACGTTGGGGGTAGGGACCACTCTACACCCCAAAATCGGACCCCCCCAACATTTTATTCAAATTTTGATCAAAGGTCAATAGCAAAACGTCTTCAGCGGTAACCCCCCAAATGTGAGCGAGAAAGTTGTAGGGAGGTGTTATTGGAACAGAATAGTGCAAAAATTTTGAAGATCGGAGCCAATTTGGGGTAGTTATGAATTTGATAGTTGTGAATTTGGTAGTTGTGAATACCCATTGCTCACTGAAATGACAATTACGCGTACGGATTTTCAATGTGAAAAACTGAACAACTCAGTATATTTCAGGCTATATAGAAGCTAGAAAGATGCAGTTTGCACCATTGTTGAGCATTTTTATTGGTCTTTCGAACCATCCGTGCAAAAAAAATTTGGAGGGTAGGGTCCACTCTACACCCCAAAATCGGACCCTCCCCGACAAAAAATTTTCAAAGCCCAATTTTAACAAATTTTCAGCGGTGACTCCCCCAACTGTGAGATAGAGAGTTTTCGAGGAGTGTAATTGGAACAGAATAGTGCAAAAATTTTGAAGATCGGACCATATTTGGCGTAGTTATGATTTTTCTAGCCTCGGCTAAAGAATTTTCCTATACATTTTCCAGCCTTGGTCATTACACAGCCAATATCTCTTGCATATATAGTCAATAATATCGAAAACGGTGCTGCCACCTATCGAATGGATGGTAACTAAATCAATTGGCGCGTTGGATACATGTAAAAATCTTATGTCCGCAGTACACACATGCTTATCTAGCGCGCCGTTTTAAAACAGCGTTCCCCTGTAAGCTATGATTCTCTGCCGCCGTTTTAAAACGGCGATCCCTTGGAAGAGGTTAAAGCACCGTTTGCAGTCCTATTCAGTGACTAGGCGTGAAATTGTTTCTTCAACTGCATAATAGAAACATAATCAAACGAATAACCAGTCAGAGCAATACGCATTATATTTTGCAGGTGTTGGTCTGTTAAAACATTGCGATGTCGTAATTTAAAAATATTCATAACAACAAATGCTGATCCAAATAATTGCCATGACAGAAATTGCTAACTTCTTGGTTATTGGATACTGAGAATCTGGAAAAAAGTTGGCCCAGAAGTTAGTTATACCAACTTCAATGAGTTTATGTTTCAAAACATCAGATGCTTGCAAATCAGCTGCTTCAGTCTGCAATAATACCTGCTTAACATTTGCAGAAACTGAATTCCCAATATCTGTCAAATCGCCATCAGGCTCAACAGTGAAAGGAGTGGAGAGAAATAAAACGCAGGCTCCAGCCTTGTGAAATCAATGAACCGCTCCTCAAACTTCACAATTTTTTCTTAGTAGGTTTTCAACCTACTAAGAAAAATTGACATCTCAGAAACACAGTGGCCAATTGGTGGAAGAACAGTTTTATATTTATCAAAATGAGGCATCTTGCTGCCTTCCAAGTCATTTATGAAAATATCAATTTTTTGTTGCTAATGAGAAGGATTTCTCTTGTAGGCCCACCACTATTTTCTCTGAGCCTTGAAGTTGCAAATATAATGCATTCAGATGTCCCATGATGTCAGCAAGAAATGCTAACTCTGCAGTTTTCATTATCCTGAATAAAATTTAAAGAATTCAGTAGCTTTCTTTGTTATTAGCGATTGAAGAAACTCAAATATTTTCTATCATGTTTCAGAATCTTACAAAAACTCTTCCTTTGCTCAACCATCTTACGTCATTGTGAAGTGGCAAATCTCCAAATTCTGCCGACATATTTTCAAGGAATGAACGCAAAAAACGATGCTGTAATGCTGAATTGCATCGTAGAAAGTTGGTCAATTTCACAACAGTGACCATAGCTCAATTTAGCCCATTATAAAGTATTGTGTACAGAGCTGTTTGATTGCAGTGACAACAGTAAGTAATTAGGCCAATATTATAGGTTCAGAATTTCTCAGACACAGAAGACTGTGGCGGTCCACAAGAAACGTCCTCCCGGTCCGGATTGTGGACCGCGGGCCACGGTTTGAGTACCCCTGACCTATATAATATCGATTTGCATTGTACTATATTGATTGGGCGCCGGGGAGGCGGTATAGGATACTGTATTTTCATTCACCCATCATGGTGAGATATCCGAGCTGCGCTGGGCGAAATTGGAATAACTAATTCATTGTAAATAGCATGCATGTTTAGATTAGGACAGATCTGGACTTAGGATTCAGGGTAATCCACTTGGCAAATAGTAGGCCTGGGTTCTCTCTGGGGTTCTGGACTACTGGTTGGTAACATTGTGTAATACAACTAGTCAACTAGCTTAAGCCTACATGAATGTCGGACATGGATTACAACTTCTAGAAGACTCGATAGGCTTGTTTAAAATATTTAGTAGATATAGTTTAGCTATGAGCAGGCATTAGAGCTGAAGTTAAACAACATGATTTTCCAAAGGAACTTACTCGCTGGAGGAGTCAGAGGACGCCATTAAAATTAAAGATTTATCGTTACCGGTATACACTACTTTACTGATGATGTCAGATGACGTCATCTGTATTTCTTTTATGCTTTCAGTAAGTAAAATGCATGCTGTCTGACAATTTTTTCTATTACTGCATTGGTAATTTGCTATAGTAGTGAGAAATAAAAATATAATTTTTCGGGTAAAAACAGGTATACCCGTACCCATAGCGCTATACCCGTACCCGTAGCGCTATACCCGTACCCGACCCGTACCCAAAAAAATGTGTACCCTACCCGACCCGCGGGTACGGGTAGGATATTTAGGATATAGAAAAAGACATGAGGTGTTCCGTCAAAAGCATGAGGAGTACTGGCAGAAAAGGACTAATGATGATGCATGCTCCAGCGCTAAACTTAGTGGTGCTCTCTTCAAAAGTTATTGCACCGGAAAGATCAGAAAACCCTCCCTGATGATGCTTTAAATGCTGACGGTTTCGCTAGGTTCTTTCAAGGGAAGATAGTGGACATTAAAGAGTCTTTCAAACCTAAGCACCCCTAGCGAGAGGAAAATAGGATTACAAATGAAACATTACGTGTTTTCAAGCCTATGTCTGAAGACGAAATCAATAAGATTATACTCGAATCAGAAACTGCGACATCCAACCTTTACCCGATTCCTGGTTTTCTTCTGAAAGAGCTCAATGATTCTCTACTTCAATTTATCACTTCTATGATCAATGCTTCTCTTGAATATGGGATCTTTCCGAGCTCAGAGAAGAACTTGATTGTCATTCCAAGACTTAAAAAGCACAACCTTGATCCGTATGAAATGAACTATCGTCCTATATCGAACTTGTCTTTCATGTCGAAACTGATTGAGGGCATAGTGTCTGCGCAGCTGAAGCACTACCTTCAGACAAACAATTTGTTTCCGACCTTTCAATCAGCATACAGAGGGTTCCATTCTACTGAGACTGCGCTACTTCATATACTGTCTGACATCATAGAGGCAGTTGATGCAGGTAAAGTTACTACCATGTTATTTCTTGATTTATCAGCAGCGTTTGATTGTGTCGATCATGATCTTCTAATAAAAAGGCTTGATCAACGGTTTGGCCTTAGAGACGACGTTCTTCACTGGATTAAATCTTACCTGATGGAAAGCACCTCCAGGGTGATCTTTGGCGAAAAGACCTCTGATCCAGTCAGAGTTCGTTGGGAATCCCCAGTACTCAGGGGTCTATCATAGGCCCTGTGCTGTTTCTCAGTGATCTTGAAGATGTCCTACTGTTACACCAGCTGAAACATCACTTTTATGCCGATGACATACAACTATATGTGAGTCATTTTCCTCATGAATCCGAGGAGGTAAGTCGGAAATTAACTGCCTGTATTCTCGAAATTGAACGATGGCTTGAACTGAATGGTCTAAACTTAACCTGTCGAAGTCTGAAACTATCTGTCTCAGGAGAAAGACAAAATTGGATCGTGTCGATCAGTTGAGGATAACCATTGGGGAGGTCGAAATTCATCATTCAAACGTGGCTCGTAACCTGGGAGTACTACTCGACGAACATTTAACTTCCAAGCCGCATGTATCGAACCTAGTTGCAAATAGCTGGTATGAACTTAAACAACTTCAACTAGTCACTGACTCTCTCTTCAGAAGTTTCAAAGTCGCTTGTCCAAGCAATGATTAGTTCGAAAATTGATTACTGTAATGGTCTCCTGGCAAGATTACCCGAATTTCTGATTCGTCGTCTTCAAAGCGTTCAAAACGCTGCCGCTCGTCTCATAACCCACACGCGACGAAGAGACCATATCAAGCCAATACTGAAGGATTTACACTGGCTTTCTATCAGGGCACGAATTGATTTCAAGATTATATCTCTCGTTGACAAATGCTTACGCAGGGAAGCTCCAGACTATATTGTATCCGACATTAAGTTTGTTCAAAATGTAAATAGACCAGCTGGGCTTAGATCAAATGACACTAAAGTACTGGTCATTCCTCGAACTTGCAGTGTATTTGGAGATCGTTCTTTCCGTGTTCAAGGTCCAAAGCTATGGAATTCTCTTCCACCAGAACTCCGTGACATCACTAGCACCAGACTATCTTTCCTTGCTAGGCTAAAGACTTGGTTTTTCATTAGCAGCGGCGCTTTTGACTAAAAAGCGCCTTTGATATAAATAAACTTAATCAATCCACGAAGGCGCGCCAGTTCAACCCATACAATCCGGCGATCCATCCCAGATCCGCTGCGTAGAGGATAAAAAGAAGCAGACCTAAAGCTGAACCTTGTGGTACTCCACAGCGGACGGGACATTTTGCTGACATGTTGGCACTTGTGCAGAATACACTCGCAAATTATATTAAGCCATATACTATACACTACCACTAACAATACACACCAATTAAAAATTAAAACCTCCCTCTAAAACTATGCGAAAAATTACCTTTAATATTATTAATTGCATTAGTCGCTGCATCCGCAAGTAACATAGATATGTTAAATTACCACAGAATTCAAAGTAAGTAAGATAGTAGGAGTGGAGAGAAATCATTTCGGAATCAACGACTGGACACAGTCAAAGATGACAGAGAGAGAGAGAGAGAGAAGATAGTAGGCGAGAGTAGGTGCTGCTCAACAGGGGTTTAATTAATCAATTCAGGACTTATGTTACTAATTAATTATTAATTAATTATTAGTTAACTATTAGTTAATTATTAGTTTATTACTTAATTAAGAATTAATTAATTAGAATTAACTATTTTTAATTAATAATAATAAGCTACATTAAAATTAAACTAATTAAATGAAATTAAATTATCTAATTAATTACCTTCTATTT
The DNA here is from genome assembly GCA_018105865.1 of Metaphire vulgaris. Classification (NCBI taxonomy): domain Eukaryota; kingdom Metazoa; phylum Annelida; class Clitellata; order Crassiclitellata; family Megascolecidae; genus Metaphire; species Metaphire vulgaris. The sequence continues at coordinate 6,359,544 of CM030838.1, read as the reverse complement.
TGGGCTGTAGGGTGGACCTTACCCCCAAAATTTTCTTCTTTGGCACGGATGGTTCGAAAGAGCAATAAAAATGCTAAACAACGGTGCAAACCGCATCTTTCTAGCTTCTATATAGTCTGAAATATAGTAAGTTTAAAACTTGTATGTTCACATTTTCACATGAACGCCTTTCCCCCAAATTAAATACCCCGATTAGGGATGACTTGAAAAAATTAAATCCCCCTGCAATGGGTTAAGCGTGCAGCCCACATAACAACCGGAAGCGAATAATAAAATGGCTGAAGGGTACCATAACTAAATCGCGGACGACAAAATAGCGGAGACAAAATCGCGGAGACAAAACCGCGGACGACAAAATAGCGCACGACAAAATAGCGAAAAAACCGCGACAAAATAGCGCACGACAAAATAACGAAAAAATCGCGACAAAATAGCGCCGACGTAATTGTGCGATAGGAACGGAGCGACGTGATTGATTGATATGAAGAGACCTTATTTAAATCTACGTTATTGATTAATATGAAGAGACATTTTTAACAGTTTAGTATATGCTTCTACGTCTCTTTGATTAGCTTTGTAGTTGTATTAATTTTAATAAACATGTTAAATTGAAAGTTGTGCTCTTTATCGTTTCTTGCTTCGGCTATGTTATGTGAAGGATATTCAGTATCGTTTTTCCTATCGACTAACTACTCGGCTATAACTTGTTAAAGATAATCAGTATCGTTGTGTAATTTGAGCTAGGGAAAAGGGGGTTTGCGGACTGAAATTCAAAAGAGGGCAGAGATTGCGTGTACCTGCTATGCGAGTTTGTGATGGTTGCAAAGTTAGCTGGGGGGGTTCAATCCCCCCAACCGCCCCGGCAATCCCAGCACTTGTATTTCCTATCAACCAAATAATATAAATTGCTTTGGTGTTTTATGAATTTTAATAAACATGTTAAATTAAAAGTTGTGCTCTCTATCGTTTCGTGCTTCGCACTATTTTGCGCTATTTTGTCGTCCGCAATTTTCTCGTCCGCGATTTTGTCTCCGCGATTTTGTCTCCGCTATTTTGTCGTCCGCGATTTTGTCTGGACACCTGGCTGAAGAGAAGCAAGTGCTGTTATTGTTAAATGAGAATTTTTTAAATTGTGTCTGCTGCTGGTCAAATTGAGACAGCACACCGCAATCGCTTGAGTGACAGCGTATTTCAGAAGCTCGTGTTACTAAAAGCAAATGCCTCCCTCATTCAGTAGGCTGTGTTAACAACTTAACACTAAAATGGTTATTGAATGATGAATACATTGATTGTTAAGGACAGGATTGGCCTTGTTTGCCATATGGCAGCTATTTAATGGTTAAGAAATTTCACAACTTTGTTGAAATTATTCTGTATGTGCAGACGCTCACCTTCGACTAATGAAAATGTATCTTATGATGTATCTTGTATCTAGATACATTTCAAAAGTATCTGTATCTAGATACATTTTGTCTAGGGTATCTTGTATCTGTATCTTAAATACGTTTTAAATGCAGTATCTGTATCTGAGATACATTCATAAAGTATTTTACCCATCACTGGTGGTATGCAATATTGCCATCATCATTATCATCATCACTATCACCATCACTACTGAATGACTGGAACAATACAACAGCACTATTCGAGACAGAAACAGTCAATGAAATATGCATGTAGAGCAATGTCAATGCAAAATTTTACTGGGACATTTTGTCCTTCATTAGCGCTAAAGAAATTCACAAGAAATTATACTCATTAATTAAAACATTACTAGTCAGAAGAAACTTCTAAACGCTGTCCAATTAAACTTAAATTTTAATGAGGTTTGCTTTCTTTGAGAACATCTTGGCAAGGGTGCCCAAAGATAACTTCATAAAGTGAATTTCCACATGCTATTCTACATCGACATACTATGAACTTGCAAGTCTCCATCTAATTGATAATTGTGTGTGAATCATAAGTTTAGAAAACAACAAAATCTCCCACATGTCAGGATACGCAGAATGGCATTTGACATGAAGATCAATCCGTGCATATGCCACGCTCATTGCACTGCCCTGCAGCGGACGAAGACTAATCATCAACTCTGGCGGTCGTCTTATCTGCAAAAGCCATCATAACAATCAATCACTTTATTTTACACAAATTTATTGCTATTAAAGGGTGAAATATTAAATAGATGGAAAAAGTATGTCGAAGAATTGTATAATGACATCAGAGAGCAGACCCCAGAAACGGATTCGAAACAAGAGAATCCATTAATAACTGAAGAAGAAGGCAAGTTATACAGAAGTTACCAAAGAACAAAGCAGCAGGAAACGATGGGATATGTGCAGAACTGATACAAAACCTGGAAAATGAAGGACTGAAAGCAACTACCAAACTAATAAATTTAATATACAAAACAGGAAAAATACCTGAAGATTTTCTTAAATGTATATTCATACCAATACCCAAGAAAAATAAAGCCCAAGAATGCAAAGACTACAGAACCATAAGCCTGATTTCACACATGTCCAAAATCCTATTATACATAATAAAAAACAGGATCACACCCATAACAGAAAGATTACTGTCGGCAAGTCAACTAGGCTTCAGAAAAGGCAAAGGAACAAGAGACGCCATTTGGCAAATAAGACTCATATGCGAAAATACACAAAGAATTGGAAAAAATATGCACAAATGTTTTATCGATTACAAAAGGCTTTTGATATGGTGAACCATACTAAACTAATAGAGATACTGAAATGGGCAGAAATACCAACTATAGAAACAATGCTACTGGTCAACTTATACTATAACCAGTCCGCTACAGTGAGACTACAAAATGAAGAAACGGAACAAATTAGAATTAAACAAGGAGTTAGACAAGGCTGCATTTTGTCTCCCCTATTATTCAACCTATATACAGAATTCCTAATAAAAGAAGCAATGGAATAAACTACAGGCATAAAAATAAATGGAATAGTATATAACATATAATAGTATATAACAAGGACTATCTTGCGGACCGCACACAGTCAGTGTCCTGGGACGGTTCCCTGTCAGCCTCACGCAGAGTAATCAGCGGCGTGCCGCAGGGGTCTGCCCTCGGCCCACTCCTATTCGTGCTCTACGTGGCGGATGTCGGGCAGATCATCGAATCGTTCGGTTTATCCTGGCACGCGTACGCCGATGATGGACAGGTATATTCCTCCTGTCTGCCGTCGGAGACCGATCTTCTCTTGAGGCGTCTTAAAGACTGCATGTGTGATATCGCGCGTTGGGCCGCCATCAATCGGTTGGCCCTAAACCCCAGGAAGACCGAGCTGATCTGGTTCAGCACACCGAGGAAGAAATATCTGATCCCTCGTACTGAGCTTCACCTTGACGAAGCCCGACATCCAACCGTCGGCGGAGGTGCGTCTGCTCGAGTACTTTTAGATGAGACGCTGTCGTTCAGAGGCCATGTCGAACGTGACCGAGTGTGTTTCCGGCAACTCCGAGCGATTAGAGGTGCGCCGATTCATCTCGACGGCGGCCGCCATACAACTGGCTCGCGCCGCCGTCGTAACTCGAATCGACTACTGCAACGGGCACTGCTGGGCCTTCCTGATCGCCAGCTCACCCGGCCCAATCAATCCTCAATGCCTCCGCTCGGGTGATCTTCAGGGTGCGGTGGCATGATCACGTGACCTCACTACTCCGGGACAAGCTGCACTGGCTACGTGTCCGGAGAGCGAATCGTGTTTTAGCGCTGCTGGTTAACGTTTCGGGCTCTACACGACCCATTCTGCCCGGAATATCTTGCGACGCTTCGTTCAAGACCGGCATGGACAGATCAACGGCTCCACCTTCGTTCCAGAACTCGAATTCAACTCTCGTTCCACCTCCGTCGAAGACCGTCAAGTTTGGAGAACGCTCTTTTTCTGTGAAATCCTCTCCTGTGGAATTCACTGCCGGACTGCGTGTCATCCGTGACTTCCTTCGGAGAGTTTGCGAACAAGTTAAAGACGCACCTATTCAACATTTCGTATCCACGTTTATTGTAAAGCACCCTTGACTTTGGCCCTTGCTATGTTACGGCGCTATATAAATTGTCATGAACAATAACAATAACAATAACAATAATAATAAGATATGCAGATGACACAGTGATATTTACTGAAAGCAAGAAAGATTTACAAAAAGTATTAAATAAACTCAACAATAAAAGCAAAGAATATGGCATGGAAATAAACTTAAAGAAAACAAAGACAATGATCATAAGCAAACAGAAAAACATAAAGCACAAAATTTCAATAGAAAATACTTAATTATAACAAGTTAAGGAGTACAAATATCTTGGAAGTTATATAACAGAAGATGGTCGATGTGATCGAGACATAAAAGCTAGAATCGCCATGGCTAAGGAAGCATTCTGGAAACAAAAAGAACTCCTAAGGAGAAACTTAGGATTAGCAACAAAGAAGAGAATAGTGAGATGTTATGTAACATCTGTGTTCATGTATCCTTGTGAAGGCTGGACAATAACAAAAACTATGCAAGGAGTACAAAGTCGGTGCTCAATGCATCCTCTCGCTTGATCTTTGGAGCCCGCTGGAATGATCACGTGACACCGTTGCTTAGAGACAAGCTTCACTGGCTTGGGGTTCGAGAACGCATCACCTACAAGCGATGCCTGATTACATATCGGGCCCTGAACGACACCACCTGTCCTGACTACATATCAACACTCGTATGCAGGGCAACGACGAACGACAGACGCGCGGAACTTCAATCCAGTAGTCGGACATTTTTGATCGTCCCTCCCCCTTCAAAGACTGCCGTGTTCGGTGACAGATCAGTCACGCGGGGAAACCCAGCCCTGTGGAACTCGTTGCCAAGCGATGTTATTAATGCGAAGTCCGTCGGCTGTTTTGAGAAGCTCCTAAAGACACACTTATTTAACATCTCTTATAAGTGACTCCTTTGTAAAGCGCTCTTGACTTTAGCTCCAGTTATGCTACTGCGCTATATAAATTGTCGTAGATAATAATAATAATAATAAATAACATGCAAAAGAAAATTGATGCATTTGAAATGTGGTGTTTCAGAAGGATGCTAAAAATCAATTAGAAAGATAAAATAACCAATGAAGAATGTTTCAAGAGAATGGAAAACAGAAAGACCCTGATGAAAGAGATTGCTAAAAGAAAAACACAGTATGATGGACATACAATGAGAGGATCAGGCACACAGCAAGCTCTAAATGTCTTGGAAGGGAAATATGAAGGAAAAGTAACTAATATTTTCTTTTAGTGCAAACAGATTTGTCGTATTGTTAGTCCTAAATTTTTACTTGGTCCAAATATATGTCCAAAGACCTATGATGACTTGACTTTGAGTGTAAAAAATCAAAAAATAAATCATACTATAACATTTACTGGTATTATATTTATAATTCAAGTTATTAATATTATTTAGTAAGTTTATTGTATTACATATATGTAATGCAATGTAATGCAGACATAAAAGCAAAAATAGGAATGGCCAAAGCAGCCTTTGGAAATTTAAAACGCATACAGGGGACCCCCGTTACAGCGCGCCCCGTTTGAGCGCGAATTCGGTTATAGCACGAACACTGGCTTGGATCCCAACTTAGAAGCTGAATTACAGTATAAGAAAGCTGGACAATAATGAAGGAAGATGAACAGCGCATACAGGCATTCGAAATGAAAGGTTTAAGACAAATAATGAGAGTTTCCCGGAAAGCAAAGAAGACGAATGAGTGGGTAATGGATAAAGCAGGAGTTCAAAGAACCCTACTGGAAACAGCAAAGAAAAGAAAACTGAAATACTGGGGACATATTATGCAAACAAAGCAGGAATGTCTGGAGAAGGACATAATGCAGGGCACAATGCCTGGATCACGAAAAAGAGGCAGGCCAAGAAAAAAGTGGGAAGACAACATCAAAGAGTGGACAGGACTCACTATCGAGCATGCGATAAGAAGAGCAGAAGATCGTAACATCTGGAAGATGACAGTTCATAATGCAACCAATCTTCGGAGCGAAGACGGTTGAAGACAAGACAAGACAAAATATATATATATAACAGCCAATTAAATTAAATGCATTTTGCTTAAGCGAGGAGTTAGGTTGCCAATCAATATTAACATTTATTTAATAGTTTATCGTTTTGAATTTTTTAATCATTTCAGACTTTGTATAATTAGTTTTTACGACCATTGCACCCCATACGGCAGTCCAATAAAAATTAGCTAAACTGCAAGAGGACTTAGCGGGCGGGAGCACTGATTCAATAAAGTCAAGCACTCAGCTGCTGAGGTTAAGCCGCATTATAAATAAGTCAACCTTGCTGCACGCCCACATAGCGGTAAAAACTTAGTATACATAAATTATTACCTGCCATGCGTCGTTTTCCCTCAGGTCAACAATGTCACCGCTGTAAATTGACTTCAGGGCAGCGAATTCATCTTCCTGTCTAGTTTTCCGCAACTCCTCTTCATTGCCGTCCATCGCTTGAGTTCCACACCACAGAACCTAATATTTGCAAGAGGTGAAAGTCTTCAATCAACTAGACTTGAAAAATTGAATCGGTTCTTGTCGGTTAATTCACCGCCAATAGTTTATTCAATAGGGTTTAGGGTTAGGTTAAGGGTTTGGGTTAGGGTTAGTCTTAGGGATTGGGTTAGGGTTGTTGGCTGTGATTTTACCGAAAAGCCCTTAGGCCCCTTACATTTACCCAATGTTGGCGGTGAATTAACCGACTGTACCATTAAATCATCCAGGCGCTCAATAGCGCTGATCGGCTAACCGCGTTATAGTTAAAATTAGATTCTAGAATCAGGCCACGCGCAAAGCGTATGCAAATGTGGACAGTAAATGGTTGAATGCGAGCGGTATTTTAGAAAATATTAAATACTAAATTCATGCCGTTAACAATGCTCTGCACTCGAGCCAACGTTTTAATTCAACAACAGAATTGCTTTTAATATCACTACAACGCAATTTTGCTCCTGGAAAGTCAGATTCTAACAGCTTTATTTTAAACGCGCTGCTTGACGCCATGTAACGCTCATGTTAACTGGCTGCTCGCTGTCCACATTCGCATAAACCTGCGCGCGCAGCCTTGACCTAATTATTGTCGATGGGTGCCATTAATCCGATGTAGTCATACATTCGCCGTCCACCAGTCGAACGCCAAAGAAACAGACGTGGCACTTCACCAAAATTTACAACTTAATTAGACTATACTTTTACTAAAACAATAACTATCGCAACATACTTCTACACACGCATTGATATTTAACAGCAATCACAAACTCAAACGTTAATCAAACATACTACGTTGATTTACCGGAAGTGTCACAAATTCATGGTGTGAGTGTGAGTCTGTGACTGTTTGAACCATGGAGTTATCATTACGTCTTTTGACTGAAGCCAACTATTTGGAAAATTCCCATACGGCAGCCACATTGGTAGACTCAAAACATCATCAGCTGAGCCATGGGAAATAGCTGCGGGAATGTTTTACCAATGTTCTAAGAACTTTTATTAGTATGTATTGAAAATGGAGATTCAGGTTAATGGAGGCTCCAGGATTTGGCAAGTGGGGGGCCGTTGGGGTGGCAACTGGCAACTTCTAATCATGGGGGGCCGACGGGCTGCCTACCGTTTGTTATTAGGTATGTAGTATTAAGTATAGGGTCCCAACAGAGGGTCACTGTGGGGCCAGGCACTCAATAGGGGGCTCGGACCTCCTGGGCCCAGTGGCGGCTCCAGGATTTGGCAAGTGGGGGGCCGTTGGGGTGGCAACTTCTAATCACGGGGCCTATCGTTTGTTGTTAGGTATGTAGTATTAAGTATAGGGTCCCAAAGGGGAGACACTGAAGGACCAGGCACTCAATAGGGCACGAACCACCCGGGCCCCTCTGTGGAGCCGCCACTGATTAAGATGCTATTGTTCGACAGTTGTGTTTGAAAAATAGCAAGTGGACAGTATATTGGATGACATCAATCGTGTTTTCAATAAGGCATAGAGGCTGTACATTAACTATGTCAACAACTTTTGGGCAATTTTTGCCCCCTCCCCCCATGTCATCAACTGTCAACTTTCAGTTACCCCCACGCCAATAATTATGTCAAAAACGTTTGCCCCTCCCCAAGATGAATGACAGGTCCCAATAACAAAGTTATTACTTATAAAAAAGTTTAAGGAATTATATTACACTGACTTAATACTTCTGTTTTCGTCCAATTCAACCACAACAGCTAATAATGGAGGTACTACTTTTAGCCTACGCGCTACTGGCTTCACGCAGCCTGGTTAGAAATGACGTAATGCCGGCTCCTCTAATAATAACTCCATGTGCTGTCTTCGTCGACCTTATTACAGCAGCGTATGGCACGGTCTGGCAAGACTGGCATCGACTCACACCATCGTGGTCTCTTGGTTAAGATATCTAGACGCCTTCCCCCATGGGTGGCCAGCACTATATCATTTCTTCTCCAGAGTAGAAGGTTCGGTGAAGAAACAAATATGTAATCTAATCGTCAATGTATATAAAAAAGTAAAGTCCTTCCCGAGCACTCAAGGCTAACCTCAAGGCTCATAGGGCGGCGCTGATCTCCGTTACCAAGGCCCTCAGCCAGGCGACTGGTGCAAGGTTACATGATACGGGCCAGTGTTCTCATGCAACGCGCCTGTTTACTTCGCGGATTAATCCGCTACTCATTTGCCATCGCCATCTGGCGAAAGAAGGCTGAGTCGACCTTAGGGCTCCCGCAGGAGTTGACCCCGCGACCTACTGCTCCATTGTCCAACGCTGTTACCACTCTGCTAACTTCCCGCCCCAATGTATATAGCGCCGCTTTAATTTATTTAATTAGCTATTTATACTGCGCCTAATGTTTAATGTTAGCAAGCGCATTACAATTAATGTCAATTTTTATAAGCACAATTAAACAGATGTGTCTTCAACTGCTTATGAAAAGCGACGGGCGACTTTTGTTCCGTAGCGCATGGGGTCTGGCGTACGAGAAGGCTCGTTGCCCCATGACTGTCCGAAGACGACTCAGACGAGGTTTCTGGTATTGGCTCTAATGCATAGAAACGCCAGCCGATGACACGTCAAATCTGTTTTGTGCAATTTGTTGTGGATAGCTGTGTTCCTCCAATAGATTGTTCTGTACAGCAAAATTATTTTGTGAAATATCTTGTTGAAGACAGCAAACGACTGACTTAAATTAATGTTATTTGCTAATGCATGAACTGTAATGTTTGAATGATAAATTTACCAACTGATCTGAAAGTAAGCTAAGTAAGCCTTTGTGAAATCCCTTTGCCACTATAAAGATTTAGAATAATCTAGTTGACTGGAAATATCAGCAAGAGGTAATTATTTATTATTATCGAATGCTTAATGTGCTAAATGATGTCAATCAATCAATCAAATTTATTTTTTTCTCAACATTTCAAGAGTAGACAGCTTAACTATAGTATAAACCATGAATAACTGTATATTTGAACAGAAATATGTTGAATAATTTTTAACATCAAATTTGTGCAAATAACAAAAAAGTAATAATATAGTAATAATAATTAATTAATGAGAATATAAGGTAGATCTAGGTCTTATAGGAAAAAAATATAATATATATATATATATATATATATATATATATATATATATCTTTATATAGTCAATACTATAATTCGCAGACATATAAAGTACAGAAATCAGTCGAGAAAAAAAAGGGTTGGCCTAAGGGATTTGCATCCGTAAAGTTGGCCAACCTCAAAGTTTGTAATTACATGACATATAAAAGTCTTTAAATGATGGAAATTAGGAGTTATTTAGGGATCAAGGAGGAAGTGATTTAGTTTATTGGATGAAAGTAACCACAGAAAGTACATATAGTCATATTGATTGTATAAGAAGGAGTTAGTACATATAATGTATATTAAAGTTATTTAGTGATCACAATTGAGAATTTATATCAATATTAAAAAATTTTAGCCAAGAGAAAGTTAGGTTTGCCATTTTAAAAGAAATATTTTTAAGTTAGTTTTAAATGAGGTTAATTGGTTTAAATTTTTTAGATCAGGAGGGAGGCTATTCCAAATTCTAGGCCCAGAAAATTTGTTAGTAAATAATCTGGCATTAGTAGATGCATATTGAAGATAGATATTGTTACTATTTCTGAGATTGGGTTTACATTTAATGTTTAGAGTATCAAAGAATTTGTTTACATAGAAAATATTGGGTAAAAAGTTATGAAGATATTTAAATACAAATAAGGCAGTTTGCTGTTTATATATATTGTGACGAGCAGCCACCTAAATAGGACTCGTTTACTTACTTACTTGTCTAGGGGAAACTACTGTGGCACTAACTCGCACATTTTAACGGACAAAACTCTTCTTATTATAAAATATCACTTTAATCTTAATTAAATATTCAACTCTTCCGCCATAGCGGCTATCAATAGGCAGTGCTATATAACTCTAATCAATGTTTCAAAACGTCCAGCGACAGCAACTATCTTAGCAACTAGTTACTAATGTAAATAACAGCTGATAACAGCTTCCACACAAAATCAATGAAAATGAAACAAATGTGCCCTTTGCACGAAAACCATTCGATATACGAATTCCACGAATATTGCTTAACTGAAATCTCGGTTCAGATTTAAACAATAACAATTTAAACTAAAACAACAAAGAGCAGGAACGAATCGCTGCGATCGAACGTCCGCCTTCTTCTTCGGCCACCGTCGAACTCCTCTTCTTCGAAAAAGACGCACTTTCAAAACGTAACTGCCTCCAGCAACGGCTATTGCGACCAATGACACTCGTCGTCTCATCACGCCTTCTATAACGTGAATTCCTATTTGCTCACATAAACATAGAAGCAAACACAGTAAACTTCACGTTCGAACCTACCAATATTCCAATTATTTGCTATCTATGTCTCAATATAGCACTCCATCACACCCCTAGCACTCGAGCCTACGTGGTGGATCACCACGTCAACTCAGATGCAATGGCTGTGACGACATCCAAAGGAAATTGCGAAGCAAACTTTGGCTTACACCAATTTCAACTTATCCAAAATGGAATTAATATTACAAAGGAATAAACAAGAACCAACCACTGAGAACAACTGCAAAAATTATGCTATCTAAGTGGTTATATCACAAAACTATCCTAACTTAGCTTACGCTACAGTAACACTTAAATTCTATTTTTACTTCCAACACTTACTTACAATGCCTAAACTAGTTACTTATCCTGCCTATTCTGATGGTCAACTTAACTCTATAGGACATCCATACATACTTAAGTATCAATAAAATAAAAGAGTAAATCAGTTTATGAGCAAAACTCATAATCATTAGATGCTGTATTAAACATAACCTAAGAAACTCAGCAAAACTACTGCACTGTACTGAAAAATATATAGGCTTCCTATCGGGTCTCAAGGGACTTACATATCTCACACATGAGAATGTCTTTGGCATTTCCCTAATTATGTGCTTCAAAGGGGCTTGACCCAACAATACTGAATCATTGCGACCATAATCCTCTAAATTATAGACAACTGACTTTCCATCAGCTTCCACTGAGATGCTATGTTCAGTCATCCAATCAACTGACAATTGGGTATTTTCCCCATTGACAACTTTTGTGATGTCAGGACTTAGTCTATGTGATGAAACATATGCGGGTTGAGCATATTGTTTAAGCAAGATCTCATATGCGATAAGATCAGTCTGTCTAGGTTTATTGTTGAACATCTGTTCATGTTGCATAATCAGAGATATCAATTTCTCTGTTAGACCTGACCCCAACTGTTTTGCTTTGTCCAGTACCAGTTCTTCAAAAGAACACTGGACATTCTCTGTTGTTTCTATTGTATTGGTAGTTTCAAGTTGGTTTCTAACTGTGCATGCAACAGTTTTAACAAATTCTTGTTCACTTTCATTGTGAAACATTTTCTTTCTACCAACATGAAACTTCAAAAGATTTACATGCCACAACAGCATTTGTTTTTTCTTGACTGGGATGAAGTCAACGTAGTTCTGCCTGATTTCTGACATGACATCACTACCTGGGACTGTAATGAACTCCTTGGGCAAACAACACCGAACAGAAACATCTGTCAACATCTTACATACTATCTGTCCTGTATGCACGGAAATGGGAACTGCATCTGGGTAATGAGCACACAAGTCCATTTTTGTCAACAACCACCTGTTGCTTGACTTGCTGTACTCTGGAACTGATTCTACGACGTCTTTGGCAATACGGTCAAACACATAAGTCATTCTTGGTAAGCTTTGGGATTGTTCAATGCTACCGTATTTACTTGCATTGAGTTTCTGGGATATATCGCACATGCGTGCATATTCCTTAACATCTTTGTTAATTGATTGCCAATAAAATGTTTAATGATTCTTTGTTTGATTTTGTGTATTTCTATTTGTTCCGACGCCAGAATGTCATGTGACAATTCTAAAAGACGCCTACAGATTTGCAATGGGGCAACGATCTGCAAAAGACCTACATCCGCCTCCTGTGGACACTCAGATTCCACAAATCTTTGTACCAAAAGACCATCATAAACACAGTATAAGATTTTATGCCCTGGAGTATCAAACAGGACAACTTCCTCAAATAACATCTTCAGACTCTCATCAGTCTGTTGCAACCTAACTAGGTCATCATGGGACAAAGACAACTCTTTCCCAATAAATTCATCATGATGACCCACTTGGGCGATTCAACAAACCACTTGGCGATTCAATAAACCACTTGGCGATTCAACATACCACTTGGCCGATTCAATAAACCACTTGGCCGATTCAACATACCACTTGAACCACCAACCACACCATCATCCGAAAAACCAATTGGAACACATAGACGATTCAACCTCCTTGAACCTCCACCAACAACATCATCCGAAAAACTATTTGGATGGTTAAACCTCCCTGAACCACCATTAACAACATCATTATGAAAAACCTGTGGAACTACTGGGCGATTCAACCTCATGGAACCCCCACCAACAACAACATCATCAGAAAAACCATGTGGGTCCTGGACACCACTGGAGTCACACGACTCATCAAAAACAACCTCCTCATCAACAGTATTTGGAGCTACATCATCAGCATCAACACACTGTGAATTTACAGTAGACCCCAATAAGTCTTCCTCAAACAGACTCTCTAAATTAAAATCAAAATTATAATAATCATCTGGATTATATGTGACCTCTGCTTTCTTATCTAATGAATCTTTCTCAAGATCAATTAATGATTTGATTTTAGCCCGAGTCACCACACACGAATCCATGAGTTCCTCATCAACTCGACAATCCACATCAGCTCCAATCAAAACATCAATCGAATGGGGCAATTGATCGATGAGACCACACAACACTTCTCCACGATGAAAAACACAATCAAGGTTCACCAACACCAAAGGAATTTGGATAACATCCCCAGTTATACCTTTAATCAAACGACATTCGCCTGTATCTTTGTATTCATCAGGATTTATTCGTTTCTTTACTGATTAGAGTTTGTGATGAACCTGTGTCACGAAAGGAAATAATTTGTCTTGTTTGTTTGTCTGCATTTACAATTGTAGCTTGGGAACAGTAGGGTCTGAAACTGGTTGGTACTGTGTCCAAACTATGTGTAACTTGTTGCACAAAGTTTACGTTTGGACCAGCAAAATTTGAGCCTGGCTCAAAATTTGCCTTTTCATTTCTCTGTCGTTTTTTAAAGCAAAACATTGGTCTAGACCATGTCCATTCCTATGGCAGAACGCACATTTCTGGGTTGAGGGCAGCCCATTTTACCACTCCTGAAATTTGAGTTCCTCCCTGTGTATTGGAATGTGGAAAATTTCTCAAATTGGCATTATTTTCATCTGGCAATGTCTTAGAAGTGACATTTTGATTTAATTGATATCTCCAATTAGTGCAACTGTTGGCATTGTCTCTATCAGTGTTGTATCTATTTGTTTGGGTTGCATTGTGCTCATGTCTGTATGCATTTGGAGCAAACTTGTGTCTGTTGTAAGTGTCACTGCTATTTGAATAGTTTCTGTGAATAGCAACAAACTGATCAGCAAATCTAGCTAATTCAACAAGTGAATTGGCTTGTTTGTCCATAAGCCAAGTTTTCAGAACATTATCATTTACTTTGTTCAAAAATTGTTCCATTTTAAACAATTCTTTGATTTTTTCTGGGTCATCTTGAGCCTTATGACCAAGTAAAAATCTCTGAAAAGGCCAATTTAACCTAGTTGCAAAATGTGTATACGTTTCAGATTGGTCTTTGTTGAGCTGCCTGAACTTTAATCTATACGCAGGGAACTAACTGAAACATATTTAGGATGGCTTCTTTGATAAAGTCATAGTCTTGGACCTGCTCAGCAGTCAGTTCTACAAAGACTTTTAAGATCTTACCACTTATCTGAGTTTGAAGCATAGCAGGCCATTTATTTTTCTCAATCTGGAAGTTCAGCATTGTTCGTTCGAACAGAGAGTCAAGTAGGAGTCAATTTCTGTACTCTCATTAAACCTAGGAGTGCTTTCTAGCATTTTCACTAGCTTTATCAGAACTGCCTGCACTAGTCCTATCACTACTTACTGACTCACTTTGCAAGGTCAACTTATGCAACTCAATCTTCTCATTGGACTGGATTTGAGCTTGTTGAATTTGAGTTTGGGTCTGGGCATCAATTTGAGCTTGCTGAATCTGGGCATCAAGTTGAGCTTTTTGGGTCTCAAGTTCTAACTTACGCATCTCTAACTGTACCTCTAATTTCTTAAGGACAATGGCCTCAGATTCTATTGGATTATGGTTGGAATTTTGAGAAGTCCTACTGCCAACACTCTCAAGATCTTGTCTGTCTTCACGCAATCCTGTCACACATAATTTAATCAGCTTTGCTCTCAATTGGTCCTTGTTACCCCTCATTTCGACCCCTTTTGAAAGCAAATTTTCCCTTAAGTCTTCTACATTCATAGATAAAATGTCTTCAACCGACCATGCATCAGGGAGTGCTGGGTTTTCCATACTTAAAGTTATGCAGAATATACAAATTCAATGCAAAACAACTAATCAACACACACAGCAATATTCAACACAAAAGCAGTAATAATCAATTTAAACTACTGATACTACTTACAATGAACGGGGAGACGAAACTCAAACCCTATTTCACTCTTAAACTTCACTAGGCCTCCTCAATTAATTAAATAAAAGAGCCTAAAATTCTGCTTTTTCTTATTACACGGAGTGGAGCAGCGTCGCCCGCTTACCCTTGTGCGACGACAACTTACAACTAGATTCAACTCTACCGGACCTGAGCCTACCCACATGTGACGAGCAGCCACCTAAATAGGACTCGTTTACTTACTTACTTGTCTAGGGGAAACTACTTTGGCACTAACTCGCACATTTTAACGGACAAAACTCTTCTTATTATAAAATATCACTTTAATCTTAATTAAATATTCAACTCTTCGCCATAGCGGCTATCAATAGGCAGTGCTATATAACTCTAATCAATGTTTCAAAACGTCCAGCGACAGCAACTATCTTAGCAACTAGTTACTAATGTAAATAACAGCTGATAACAGCTTCCACACAAAATCAATGAAAATGAAACAAATGTGCCCTTTGCACGAAAACCAATTCGATATACGAATTCCACGAATATTAAGCTTAACTGAAATCTCGGTTCAGATTTAAACAATAACAATTTAAACTAAAACAACGAAGAGCAGGAACGAATCGCTGCGATCGAACGTCCGCCTTCTTCTTCGCCACCGTCGAACTCCTCTTCTTCGAAAAAAGACGACTTTCAAAACGTAACTGCCTCCAGCAACGGCTATTGCGACCAATGACACTAAATGCGTCTCATCACGCCTTCTATAACGTGAATTCCTATTTGCTCACATAAACATAGAAGCAAACACAGTAAACTTCACGTTCGAACCTACCAATATTCCAATTATTTGCTATCTATGTCTCAATATAGCACTCCATCACAATATTTTCAATTTTTAAAATATTATATTTATTAAATAGATTGGTTGTGTTAGTATAATTCTTTTCTTTAAATATTAGTCTTATTGCTTTATTTTGTAGAATTTGGATTTTGCCAATAGTTGATTTATAAGTATTTGCCCAAATTATATTGCAATAGGTTAGATATGAATGAATAAGAGTAAAATAGAGTTGCCTAAGAGCAGAGAAGTCAATCATATTTTTAATGTGTCTAATTATATTGAGATTTTTTGCTATTTTATTTGAAAGTTCATTAGACTGTTCTTTCCAGTTTAGGTGCTGATCAACTACTACTCCTAGGAATTTTACAGAGGATTTTTGGGTTAAGGTAGTGCCATCTATCTTTATTGGATCAAGATTGTACAAATGAGATTTTAGATGGAAATGTATGAAATTAGTTTTTTCAAGATTAAGAGCTAGTTTGTTAATTTTAAACCAATTTGATATTTTTAATAATTCAGAATTGACAAGGGCAATCAAATCTTTCAAGTTTTTGTGACTAGCAAATAAGTTAGTATCATCAGCAAACAATAAAAATTTAAATAGTGTTGATGTATTAGGTAAATCATTAATAAAAATTAAGAAGAGAAGAGGTCCTAATATAGATCCTTGAGGTACTCCATATTTGATGTCTTTGATGTCAGAATTTTGGGAGTTTACCCTAGTAAATTGTTTACGGTTAGTTAGATAGTTGGAAAACCAAGTTAGAGATAGACCTTTAATTCCATAGTATTCAAGTTTTATTAGTAATATTTTATGATCTATTACATCAAACGTTTTTTTTAAGTCTAAAACAATCAACCAGCCATTTGATTGCGACATTATCAGCTGTGTGTAAAGTTTGTAATCCACCGTCCTCTAGCCTTGTTATAGGGCAAGAGTCAGCTAGGTGCGACATTGTTTGTTTAACAGACACCACAGGTGACGAGGCAGCGTGTCAAAGCCTGGTTGTCGGATAGCGGGATCTTCAACCAATTGGCAGTTGATCACCTGAGCCGACTCCCAGTCAAGTCTCCACTGTCTATCGACATCTGAGGGAACCTTGTTAAGCTGCAGAGGATGGCGTGATTTCAATCGGTGATTAGGAGAGTTGGACAGGTCCTCGATGAGTGGCAGGTCCTCACAGTCTGCTATCTTTGATAGAAATCTGTCCACTGCAGCTTCCCGTTGTAAGTATGGTGGTTGGATATTTGACAGAACTGGCAGCCATTGGAGCGCTGTTGGGCGCAGGGTTCCGGAGACAAGTCTCATGGCTGAGTGCAGCTGCGTGTCCACCGCCTTTGTGTGCGAGGAGCGATACCGGGCGGGACAGCAGTAATAGTAAGAGGTAATAATATATATTTAGACTCAATCTCTGAATTATTAGGAAATCTCTAAGTAATAAATGACTTCTCACGCTGAAAATGAAGCATTTTTAAAGTGATCATAAATAATGGGATGCATAGATGACACATCATTAAATCAGGAATTTTACCATACAAATGTCCAAGTTTAAACAATAAACTTGCAACTAAAACAGAAGACAAAGACACTAATATTAGCCAAGTATAATCAACATCGTTTACAGAAACTTTCTCATTTATATAAGCTTAAAGCAACTTAAGTGTTAAACATTATCTTTCATGAGCTCTAAATTAAAATAGCATATGAAGAAACAGCTGCACATGCTTAGAAAAGATAAAGAAAATCAGAGCATCAAATGTCAAATGGAGCAGGAGGGGTTCTACTTTACATTAAAGAAGGCTTGCATGCCATAGAGCAAACAGACATAGAAATTGAACACTTTAAGGATCACATATGGTGTGAAATCAGCCTCCTAAGCCCCTTTAAAAAGCACATTATTATTATTGACTTTAACTTTAACTTGACTTTATTATTTCCAAAGTTCATCAATTATAAGTTCAGCACAATTACAAGTTCAGCACAATATAGGTAATATTCACAGGTGCAAAAGGTAACAATGGTAACATTAACATTTGCACTAGTAACAATAATCATAAAGGTAACATTAACACCTGAACTAATCTAATTTTAAACTTCTATAGCGACACTTCATAATGCACAAGAGCATCAATCGATGGCACACCAAATCCAAATCATTAAAGATCCAGGTTGAATCCATATCGATACCCAGTAGGCACGGCAACGTTTAGTAAACGTTTAAAGTAAGTTGAAATAAGTTTAGATGTCGCTAAACTATGGCTAAACGTTACTACAACGTTTAAATGCTAACGTTTATTGTACGTTCACATCTAAATGTTGTATCAATGTTGAGATGCCAACATTTATTAAATGTTTGACTTGAAACGTTGATACAACGTTTAAATGCTAACGTTAACTGTACGTTCACATCTAAATGTTGTATCAACGTTGAGATGCCAACGTTTATTAAATGTTTGAATTGAAACGTTGATACAACGTTTAAATGCTAACGTTAACTGTACGTTCACATCTAAATGTTGTATCAACGTTGAGATGTCAACGTTTATTAAATGTTTGACTTGAAACGTTGATACAACGTTTAAATGCTAACGTTAACTGTACGTTCACATCTAAATGTTGTATCAACGTTGAGATGCCAACGTTTATTAAATGTTTGACTTGAAACGTTGATACAACGTTCATATGCTAACGTTTATTGAACGTATGGCTAGAAACGTTGATACAATGTTTACATGCTGACGTCTATTAAACGTTTGATTTGAAACGTTGATACAACGGTTATATGCTAACGTTTATCGAACGTATGGTTAGAAACGTTGATACAATGTTTACATGCTGACGTCTATTAAACGTATGATTTGAAACGTTGATACAACGGTTATACTGTATGCTAAAGTTTATCGAACGTATGGCTAGAAACGTTGATACAATGTTTACATGCTGACGTCTATTAAACGTTTGATTTGAAACGTTGATACAACGGTTATATGCTAACGTTTATCGAACGTATGGTTAGAAACGTTGATACAATGTTTACACGCCGACGTCTATTAAACGTATGCTTTGAAACGTTGATGCCACGTGTATATGTTAACGTTTATTGAGCTTACGGCTTGAAACGTTGATACAACGTTTATATGCTAACGTAAGTAAGTAAGTAAGTCTCGTAAATTTCTATAGCGCTTTCAAAAGAAACACCGTAGTAGCTGCTTCTTCCTAGGCGCTCAATCTTAGTATGAAATAGCTAAAGATAAAGGTGGGTGGTCATTCATGCAGGGTCATTTAATCCAAAGGGTCATTAATTGTGGTTAACGTTTATCGAATATATATGACTTGAAATTTTTCAAAAACGATATAACAAACATTAAATATCGTGCATAATTAAAAATTTAGTAGCAATTAATAAAAAATAACTAAGTGACTCAAAAATCCAATGACCCCTCCCGACAATGCATGCGTGCGTAATATATGGATGGCCCTCCGCTGTTTACCACGCTGAATGAATTCGATAATAATAATTGTAATAATGGGAAACTGTCAATGCGAACCCATATCGATCGAATCACTTGAAACTAGTTTTCCGTATTAAACTGAAGTGAACTAATTTATACTTTAACTTTAATTAATTGTGTCCATTATTTTGGCAAAAATTAGTATTTAACTTATACTTCTATGCGTTTGATGTTGAACGCGTAGCCTACATATGAGCTCGTGTAGAGATGTCCATGGGTCCATTTTTTAACAACCCAATCCAACCCAATCCATCAAATCCCCAACCCATATATATGCCGGTAATTATAGGGCTATTTTACCCAACTCCACCCACCGTAAAACATTGCAATTTTTTAAACCATATATGACCCAACCCAAACCACCATTAATATGGAAAAGTCTGACCCAACCGAATCCAACCCAACCCAGCCCATATGGGTTAAAACCACCCATGCATAGACATGTGTTTATTCGATAGATTTCATTTTATGCTATAGCTCTTAATCGAAGATAAGTTCTTTGTTCTTGTTCTTTGCGCGGGTTTCCTCATCGCAACCGCGTGTCCACCTAATTGTTCCAGCATTCACCAAAACGTTGTTGCTGCTTTGGTGGCTATATTGCATACCTGCGTTCTATCTTTGCGGCTACAATGAAACATATAGGCCTATGCGACTGTATAGAATTTGCGGCTGCATGCACCCAGTATGTATAGAATTAAAATAGGCTTCATACGAGCTGTTAATTAGAGCCGCCTTCGTCCCTACCTTTATATTAAAACTGCTTCCACTATAGCTACTTCCATAGTTCACTCTAAGCTAGACTACTGCAACTCACCAGCTGTTTAACAATCTTCCAAAAGCTTCCATACGCAAATTCCAATTGATTCAAAATGCCTTAGCTCTTGCAGTAACTAAATTACTGAAATTCCGCCACATTACACCATTACTCAAATCTCTACACTGGCTGAAAAAGCAGAACGCATTGAATATAAATAATATCGATGACTTACAACTCACTTCATACATCAAACCCAGTCTACCTACGAAATCTGATATTCCACAACATCATCGATCTCCTTATTCTCATGTAACTCTCCTTCGTCCTCTGAATCAATCATCTCTCAAAATTTGCAATCGTGCGTTTTCATATGCTGCACCAGAACTTTGTAACACAATTCCAGCACCCCTCCGCTGTCTACATCATATGGTCAAATAATAAATTCTGAGTCACAATGTCTCTCCCCTCTTGCAATATCTCCTAAAGTTTTTTTTCTAAACTAAAATCATTTCTCTTCAAAAAATCATTTGCCCCTATAGCTGTTTACCGTCCCAACCACAATGATCGACTTTCGGATTAAATGACCCTGCACGAATGACCCCACATTTGGCTATAGTTATTTCGCACTAATATAAGCTGGTCTAAGTATCAAGCGACAAGCGTTCTCTATATATCTATTTATGTCAAATCACGATTTCGCATCCAGCGGGCTACTTTGGCATCCAGATTCAGCGCTTTTGGCATCCAGGTAGAAAATGACTTGGCTTCACTGACTTTATAGGTAGTATTTAGCGAAGAGATCCGGATCTCTTCGCCCCCTGACCAGGGGCTGGGTCACTGGACCCCACTGGGGCTCTGCCCCAGACTCCCTTTAAAAGTTATTTAGCCTAATGCACTCATTGCGTGTGGAATAGTAATTCTAACGAATTCTAATGTTGTAAAAGTAAAAGTTGTTCAGCTTCAGGGTTAGGGTTATCCCTAACCCAAGGTTAGGGTTATCCCTAACCCTAACCCTATAGTTAGGGTTAGAGTCATCCCTAACCCTAACACCCACTCTCAGACGTCTGGCGCCGCCCCTGAATGCACGTGATGCTTGGCGGCGATTGATCAAGGCGCATAGAAGAAGCGGCCGGGGGTCTATATGTGGCGGATGTTGTATAGGCATCGATTGACGACAGTCTACTGCTATAATTTAGAAGTTACAATTGTAGTCGGCCCGCCGAGAGAAAATCCATGGCCCCGGGACAAAAGGTCAATCCGGGCCCCTACCAAGTTAGAAAATTGGCGATGTCCTTTTTTCACTATGTTACAAGTTTTACGGTCCGTTTAACAAGTTTTACGGGCCCCTGCCAAGTCAGAAGAATTATAAATTGGTGAAGACCTTTTTAAAATTGTTTTCGTGCACAGCACAGTTTCAGTGAGTAACAAGATTTACGTACGATCCGACCCGGGCCTCCTACACAGTGCACTGGTTAATTAAAGTACTTTTCAGACGTGCCGGTCCCTCCCTAATTTTCATCCGGCCACTAAATTTCTTTAATTTCTTCCAAAACTTTAGAACTTAAAAAACCGGCCTCTCCAAGTTTGCGAAAGTGTTGATGATTTTTTTGCTTATCAGGGTCTTTCGGATCTTCAAAGTAGTCGCATATAGTGGTTTGGATCTCATGCCAGACGTCCCGGATCTCTTCTCAGACGTCCCGGATCTCTTGCCAGACGTCACGGATCTCTTGCCAGACGTACCGGATCTCTTGCCAGACGTACCGGATCTGAGATCCGGCAAGATCTGGCTCACTTTAAGCCCTGCCTCTACAGGTCGCCTGACCCCTGTGCATTTGTCTCCTGCCCCCTCTCGGCGGCCCTGTTAAGAAGTCTTGATTTACACTAATTAATTGATCCCAATGATTGGTCTGCTTCATAGAAACAGCAATTGCTACTTATCATCTTCCATGGATTCTATGCAATTGAAAAACTACGTGAACGAAAAAAGCTGCATTGTATATATATATATATATATATATATATATATATATATATATCTACTATACGTATGCATTGAAGGGTCGGATTTGATCATTTGAGAGATTTATCCTATGTACGCAATGTGCAACCTGGGTGAGGGCTTGAAAATTTGACTTTGTTTGCGTGCGTACTATATGGACGACCCCTTGCATATTTGAACAATTTGTATAAAAGCTATATAGTCTTTGTAATTTTGTATCTGGACGGCCGATTGATCTGACCGATTGATCTGATCGAGTGATTCACTGATTTGTGTCGACATCGGGTGAGCAGTTGGCGGGCGTTCCGGCTCTGCATATATCGTATATTGCTGTGAAGTCGGCAACAGCGAATTCGTATATATGTCCAAAGAAGCCTAGCTAGATAGAACATCTGGAAATGCAACCTCGGTTAGAGAAATCAAGAATTTGACCAACTTAGGCCAGTGGTTCAGGTCCTGTCTTAGCGACCCACACCTGACCGGGGCTGCCGATAACTATCGATGGTCCCGAATCTCTCCCGACCTGACACCTCTGTCCACTGCGCCCAACCGCCCAACAGCCGTCAGCCAACTAACTGCCCAGTAACCATGACTGTTTAATAATTGCCTTGCCCAGTAACAAGGCTATCGGTTGGTCAGCCAGTGACTCACTCATTCGAGTCTGTCGTGTTAGACATATCACACTTATATTCAGTGCTTATTTTACTGATTTATTTTATTGATTTCTCATACCTTATGCGTTAATAGTATTAACTGCTTGCTTTAGTAAATTTGTTTGCTTGTCAGCATAGAGTGACGAGTATTGTTAAGAGCGTAAACAGATATAGGTTACTGTGCATAGTTTTCGGATTATTCTCAGACATTTGGGATTACTTGTTCTGCAATGGATTCAAACTCGTGGATTTACAAACGGACATTCTAACTCGTGGATTTACAAACAGTTACACCAGTGGATATTCAAATTCATTCACAAATCCAACAACAACATTTCATAGTTATCCATTTCGACCTAAATATTAAGAAACTATGTATTTATTTAGGCTTCCATGATCTGTCACAGGGGAGGAGAGACGCAGGCATCTGTTTAAACGGAGAACTGGCAGGGCAGTTAATGTCAGGTAATTATAGTGCTTCTTTTGAATCGTCGGTCTGTCGACGTCAATTTTAGTGTCAGTTCTGCAACCGCTGGTAACCCTGAATTCGTTGGCCTCTGTTTAACTTATCCATCTGTCGCTGATTAGAGGTTCTGCGTCGCTTTGTACAAGTCCATGCACTGACCCACCTCGAGTGGGGGTTTGGTTCTGGTTCCTCTGTAGTAATAGAACTTTTGTTTAATCTTGTTCTCTTCGACAGACTCATCTCGGGGTCGATTAATGAGGTGCCGGGTTCCGGCCCACTTTAACCACTGTCTTGAATCCTGATCCTGTTGGGGGTTGTCCATTTCGTACGTACACACTAGGGGGAAGGAGAGTTTGTTATTATATTTGAACACAATACATTCCTCACAGAGAGAGAGAGATAGACAGACAGACAGACAGAACAGACAGACTGACAGACAAACTGACATACATGTAGACAGACAGAGGCAAAGACAGATACGCAGTATCTAGCAGACGCTAGAGAAAAACAGAGAAAAAGGCAGATAGAGAGAGAGAGAGAGTGAGAGAGAGAGAGAGACAGACAGACAGACAGACAGACAGACAGACAGCCAACAGACAAATAGAGACAGAGAGAGGACAGAGAGAAAGAGAGTGTGTGTGAGAGAGAGAGAGAGAGAGAGAGAGAGAGAAAGACAAAGAGAGAGGGGAGAATGAGAGACAGACAGACAGAAAAATAAAAGTGAGAGCTGGTGATGGCGTGAGAAAGACACAGAGAGAGAAAGATATATATATATATATATATATATATATATATATATATATAGAGAGAGAGAGAGAGAGAGAGAGAGGAGTGATATATATATATATACATATATACAGGGCTTTCTTGTGACGGTACGCGCCGCTACGGCGTACCGGAACTTTTTTCAAGGTGTGAAAAAAATTTCTTGTGACTTTGCAGTTGTGATTTTGCTAAAAACTTTAAATGATAAATGATATGCATCATTATGCTTCCAAAATCGCTTCTATGTTAAATTCTAGCCACAGACCATATAATCGTAATGGAAAAGTTAGGCAACCCACCGTAAGTACCGGCACCTATTTTTTTTTACAAAAAAGCACTGCATATATATACATACATAGAGTGGCGTAACCACGCCCGGGCATTTACGTGCAATGCCCGGGTTACTTTGCTTTCTACCCGGGTTGAAAAAGTTGAAGAAATTATGCTTTGAATTTTGGGTTTTCTTACTTTTGCACGCCAATTGCATGGCTACGTAATTTATGGACATCCCCTTGGTCAGCTGCCCGGGTTAAGTTATCTGACTATGACATAACCCAATTTTCTATAGGCTTACAAATTGTCAATAGCATGCTCAAATTATGTTTTAATATTATATATACAGGTAAAAAGGCTTGCAAGAATAGGTGGCATTACCGTTCGTGACAATGTTGCCAATGTGCTGCATGTGTAAGTGAATTATATAGTCAACAAGTCGTATATACAGGGGCGTAAACCTGGCGTCAACATTGGGGGGGATAGAATAATTTTTAAAAGTTGACCCCCCAGAAATATAAATATCCCCCCCCCATTTTTTTTTTTGGGGGGGGGGATATTGCATATTATGGTGGGGACTTAAAATCGCCTATGAAATACGTCTTGACAAGCCAAAAAGAAGGTCATCCTGATATTTTTATATTTTCCCTCTCCAAATGCCATGACAAGCAAAAAAGGTCATCCGAAATGAGAGAATGTGGATTTGGCGTAATTCTGGCATCAACATCATAGGGTAGAATAGAATTTTTTACCATATAGCCCAAAACATTGGGGGATAATTGATACTCTGTCCTCCGCCAACTAATTATTCGGGGGGACCGTCCCCCGCCGTCCCCCCGTGTTTTACGCCCGTGCGTATATAATGTACTACTTTTTTATTGAACCAATGCAAGCTCAGTTATATATGTGTGAGATATTTTATAGCGTCAAAATGACTTGGTGTTAGCATGTTGG
This sequence comes from Metaphire vulgaris, assembly GCA_018105865.1. NCBI lineage: Eukaryota > Metazoa > Annelida > Clitellata > Crassiclitellata > Megascolecidae > Metaphire > Metaphire vulgaris. The sequence continues at coordinate 6,334,140 of CM030838.1, read as the reverse complement.
CATAGGCCTATAAACACATGTGTATCTTATCTTCTTAGCTCTTATATAGTCTGAGAACTCTGAGATATAGCCATTTTTAAAAAATCACAGTATTCCATTTTGAAGAACGTTTTTCCACAACTAAATACCCAGTACAGTGTCGACTTTAAAAATGTCATTACTCTGTAAAGGGGTTCATAAAGATTTCTTATGGGAATTTCTTTCAGGCTGTTCTCAGATACTATGATGAGCGCGATGAGCCTTCGTGGACGAAAAGGAAAATTGGCGTTTGAGTCGATGGAGGTTGCATCGATTATAACAGGTTAGTAATAACTTTGCCTTTAACTGCTAAGCTTTTAAAAACACAATTTCACTGCCAGTGACGCAGACTAGAAGCATTAAAATTTGGAATTGATAGATGTTGCTGTAAATTTTTAATTTTCGCTACTCTGCTGGAGGATTGTGTTTTTTAATCGCTAATATTAACTTTAATATATATTCTGGAATATATCTGTGCACTTCCATATGGTTGAATATTATTTTTTGGCTTCATAATTAAATTTTAAAATAGAATCTGTTATCACTGAAATATAATCTGTTGTCGCTCACTCTATTACCGTTTCAAACATCAATTTAATAGTTACTGCAGGTCATTGCTCTTTCTAGCTATGTTAAATATAATTGCTCCACACTAACATCGGCTGGCACTATTCGTCTAGTGCTGAGCTCGTGAGTTGATGCACAATTTGAAGCACAACTGGACTTCCTTTGATCTCTACATCTTTTAAATGCAATGACTTGCTGCACTTTGGATAGGATTTAAGGGTTCACACTATGAAATTAAGACAATTCTGTCAAGCAATAAATTCCTCACTACAGTGATCTAGAGTTAAATTACGTATCTAATTTCTGCTTACTTTTCCATAGTCTTCCTCGCTGCTTCCCAACTCCAAGTCTGACTGATAACTGGAATTGACCTTGCCCGGCTGACCACAAAGCTTCGGATATGGCTATTTTAACTGTATACAGATTAAGCGCGTAGGAATAAGCAGCCTATATACTTACGAAAGCGCTATAGAAATGCACGAGAATTTACTTCCTTACTTACTTACGTTCTGGTATGTAATTTTGGAAATCATAGCTTTTGTATTGTTGTTATGCAGAGTGTGTGTTGAAAATCCACTCCACAACTGAATCATCTATCCGGGGTGCTATCTCCTCAGTTCTTAAATATGCTCCGTTCCGAAAACATGGCACTGGAGCCATGAACAACAACAAAGACAAGACATATGTATGCTGTTGTCAGAAAGTGAGATTAAGCACTCTTTAATATTGTTGATAAATACTTTTAAGGAATGCGTTGCATTTTGCTGATTGTATTGTTAGAATTTGTCTGTGGGTAGAGGCTGGCGGTACGGCCAGTGATATGCATGCAGGGGCGCAAACTCCACTATGTCCCCTATGTCCTATTTTATCTACTGTATTTTCTAAGCTAACCTCTTGCGGGAACTTCGTTTCTTTTGGTATCTTGTTATTTCCAAAGTATGATAATTGTAACCGTTGTTTGTTATTACTAAACATACCAGTATATTAGATATTAGTAATGAGCACATACGGCAATGAATGTATCACATTTTCATGTTTTTATAAATAGCCTAAACATGATTGATGATTGATTTTGATTGATTATAATTTTAGTTATCCGCCTGTGTGTATGCTTTTTTACTGAGGCGTCATGGCAGGGATTAATTTGTGGCGGGATTTGGAGGGGCGGGGGGCCCATATGGAAATGAAGACCATAGGTTAAATTGACCTTTGCCCCAAGAAAAGGAAAACCATAGAGGTAAAAGGGTCCTTACCCCTAAGTTAAAAGGTAAAAGACGAAGCGTCGTGTTGTCTAACCCTCCCGAGTGAAAGAAAAAAAGATCATAAACTTTTTGAAGTTTTTGCGCAACATTTTTTTTGACTCGGACATGATCAATTTTCGGGCCAGGTTTGCGCCCATGGTGATATGTGGATTTTGGTGATATATTTACGGAACTCCATTGCCTAGAAGGTCAGCGTTTATTCAGGAGATGGTTACGACCTATTTTTGTTCGTCAAATGTCAGCTAAATTTTAGGCCCCAAAAGTCGTAAACTCTCCCCCCCCCCAACCTCCACGTGGCTAGAATAATCACTAGGTGTATAGAAGGTTAAAATAAATTTGTACATTTTGCCTCATACAGCTTTTAATTAACTTGTTAACGTAACTGTTGGCAAATACTCGGTTTATGCAGTTTCTGCAATATCCCTATATGTGTGCGTCAATTTTGTTGTTTCGATGTCCTATATCAGGGGTACTCAAACTTTTTTGATGGCGGTCCACATCCAGTTTTCCATCATTCGTGTGGGTCCAGTATAGTTACAAGGGAAGTCCACTTATTCCTGTGACAGCTACGGTATAGTTAGGCAACAACGTGTAACTACGAGTCCTCTAAAAAGACTGCTGCAATTGAACCAGAGCAACATAAAACAAGATTAAATTTTCAAATGCATCTGACGTCATTGTGAAACAGTAAATCTTCAAAGCTGCTGACACATTTTAAAGGAATACACACAAACGATGATGCTGTAGTGCTGAAAATTTTTGGGCTCAAAATATATCACGACACAGAAAGCTGAGGCGGTCCACAAGAAACACCCTCGCGGTCCGGATTGTGGACCGCGGGCCGCAGTTTGAGTACCCCTGTCCTATATCATTGAAGTATATAATTTATCCAATTGAGATTCATAACTATATATTGGATATCTTTAAACTTCCATTATTACTACATATATTTGAATTCAGTGGGTCATTGTGAGTTCGTAACGGTGTTCTAATAATATTTGCTACAGTTGATATGAAACACGATGATATAGCCCATTGTTTAATTTTGATATTAAGATATTTCAGAACAGATTTGTCGTAATTTCATTCGGTCATACAATGCTAGTGGCAGTTGATGCGTGATATAGTGTTTGCTTTTTGTTTTCTGTGGTTCATTTCATCATATATTTCTTGTTTGATGCCGTGCTTGTCACGAATAAAGTTTCTCATAGTAGGCCTACTTAGCGTTCGTTTGCTTAACTTTGTTAACTAAATTAACATGTATATACCTGGCAAAAATTACGTTTGATAAATGTTCACCTGCTAAACTTTTAGGCAACGTTTATAGTTAAACGTTTACTGAATTTCCACTTTAAACATGCACTAAACGTTTTATAAACGTTGCAGTAATTACGTTTAATAAACATTCAGCTATAATACGTATACACAACGTTTATTGATCATCGTTTAGGCAACATTTATAGTTAAACGTTTAGTTAACGTTTATAGTTAGACGTTTACTGAATTTCCATTTTAAACATGCACTAAACATTTTATAAACGTCGCAGTAACTACGTTTAATAAACGTTCAGCTATTGAACGTTTAGACAACGCTTAAAGTTAAACGTTTAGGCAACGTTTATTGTTAAACGTTTACTGAATTTCCATTTTAAACATACACTGAACGTTTTATAAACGTTGCAGTAAATACGTTTTATAAATGTTCAGCTATTCAACGTTTAGACAACGTTTAATGTTAAACGTTTAGGCGACGTTTATTGTTAAACGTTTACTGAATTTCCATTTTAAACATACACTGAACGTTTTATAAACGTTGCAGTAAATACGTTTTATAAACATTCAGCTATTCAACGTTTAGACAACGTTTAACGTTAAACGTTTAGGCGACGTTTATTGTTAAACGTTTACTGAATTTCCATTTTAAACATACACTGAACGTTTTATAAACGTTGCAGTAAATACGTTTTATAAACGTCCAGCTATTCAACGTTTAGACAACGTTTAATGTTAAACGTTTAGGCGACGTTTATTGTTAAACGTTTACTGAATTTCCATTTTAAACATACACTGAACGTTTTATAAACGTTGCAGTAAATACGTTTTATAAACATTCAGCTATTCAACGTTTACACAACGTTTAATGTTAAACGTTTAGGCGACGTTTATTGTTAAACGTTTACTGAATTTCCATTTTAAACATACACTGAACGTTTTATAAACGTTGTAATCAATACGTTTAATAAACGTTCAGCCCGTGAACGTTTAGACAACGTTTAATGTTAAACGTTTAGGCGACGTTTATCGATAAACGTTTATTGGATTTCCATTTTAAATACGTTTTAAACGTTTACTAAATGTTATAGGCTAACATTTATTCAACGTTTAATAAACGTTGCTGTGCCTATCTATTGCAGACAAGGATCTGGTCGAGTATGTGTTTGTTTGCACAGAAAGTTTAGAAAGAAGGTAACTAGGTGCCTTGTAGTAAAGTGTTCTGTATACCTGAAGACAGATTTTAAAGTCTATCACTTCTTTAGTTGAAAGCCAATGGGTTATATGCTCACGTTTTGTGCAGTAGTAACATTAGTCATACATAAGAAATAACTAATTAATTCGAACATCATAAACAAAATCAGCAGATATCAGCAGTGAAGGAAATAATAACTTAATAGGATAACTAAAGGAAAAGATTTCCCACAGAGAGCCACCTTTAATGACACTATATAAATACACTAATTTTAATGAAATTGAAATAAATAAATAAATATATTTAGTTACATAAATATATTACATCTCCTTATCACAGATTTAAACAATGATGATGATGGTGGTGGTGGTGGTGGTGGTGGTGATGATGACAGTCTCTGAATAAAAGAAAATGTTCTTTCATTCCATCACTGTCCTTTGAATATAATAGTTTTATTCAGGACACTTCGCACCTTGTCTCCCTGCATGTGATGTGTAAATTTCTCGCCTGCATTAAAAAGTTCAATGGTGAAGTACTGGCTGCAGATTTCTTTGATCAACCGAACATGATGGTCATGAAGAGGATGGACATTGAAACTATGTTCATGAAGGGACAAAAAGACTTCTGAGGACACACGTGATGACAAAACTTCCGCCATCAATTTCTGCTTTGTCTTTTCACCAGAAGGTGGCTTTTCGCCATTTATGTGTAGCAATGATCGAAAGACTCGTTCACAAAGTTTACAGACAACAACAACATCAGTACATGGGAGAATCAGTCCACCTCTATTCTTTTGATGCAAGAGGGCAAAATTATCTTCCTGATCAAATTCTTCCAAATTACCTGCTCTTGTTAATGACGATCTACAGTCATTGCATTTCAGTTTACTAACTAACTTACGCAACAACAAATCCGGCAATGTATACAGTTACATTCTCAACATAGAGTGAAATGGATTTCCATCCTGCAATACAGTTGCGATCATGATCAGTTATGGAAGAGATATTTAAGATATCGCTTTCTTGCAAACGACACTGTTCAACAAATTGCACTGCTTCAGTGCGATCTTCTTGTCGCTCAATGCGTGAAGAAATAAACAATAAATCTGTCGACTGTTGTTCAACGCAGTTACCTGTGTCTGCAGCTTTTACTTCTTGGTGCACAAGCAGGCCTTTATAGGCTGCTTTGAACTGCCGTGCAGTTGGATTGTTATTCCAACCGCCCCGGCCACGGATTGCAGAAAAGAACAGTTCAATATGGTCTTGGCTAAATTTATAACCTAGCAGATATTGCATCGGCTTATCTTCTCCAACTAACATATCAAACAGATAGCACAGGCTTGTTAGTGAAGCCTTTGCATTTTATCATGACTTCGATTATATTATATGCATTTTCTCATTATCTCTCGTTGTGCTTATTTGAGTTGTTTCATTACCATGCAACCTATAATCCTAATTCTCGCACAGAATAGGCTTACCCTGCGGACATATTCACGCTAAATTGGCAGTAAAGTAAATTCGAGCATCCTTGGGAAAAGAAGGCTAATTTAGCGGGCACTGACGACATAGAGAAAACCTAAGTCGTCACATTGGTACCCAGAAGTGATTTTAGGTTGCATTAACTGCTTATTTTATTTTCATCTCTTCATCGATTGCATTAATTTCACAGCATTATTTTTATTGTGTTAAAATGTTGCCAGCATATTCCTATAAGACTTCCCAGTTCCTCATGCACCCTCGATGGCATTCCCTTATGATCCAGAACACACCCCAGCACCCACCCATCCACCCAGAGAAACCCATACCCCCCAATGCCACCCGAGATTACATTGAAATCCCCACACCCAAAATAAACCCACCCAGAGAAAAACTCCCTTATGCCCCCAAAACATCGAAAACGGCCCCAGAACCCATCCACCCAGAGAGAGAATCTCCGAATGCCCCTGAAACTACATTGAAATGGCCCCAGAACCCACCCACCCAGAGAAACCCTCGCCCCAATACAACCCGAGATTACATTTAAATACCCCTGCCCTCACCCGTTATGAACCCCCTCCAGCCCCCAACCACAATGAGAATCAAATTTTTAATATCAGACCTAATCCACAAAATCCTCCTGGGCATGACATTCCTCACACAAGGCAACTGTCGATCAATATTCCAAACCACACCATTCAAATAATTTCAGAAACCATCCCCTCATCCCCATAAAAGACAACCTTTGGTGTAGATGGATTCAAACGCTAAATCAAAGCATCACCTTCCCACCCCAATCCACTAGCATCATCCCAGCCCAAAAGTATATCGGAAATGACCGGGGAGATGACAATGGACAATGGATGCTAGAGCATCGTGTAATAAAACCAGGAATCCACTTAGCCCGCTCAGTTTACGAGGGAAAAGGGCGACAGATTCCCGTTCAAATTACAAATTTGACCACAACCCCCATGCAATTACAGGCCAATACTGTAGTTGGTGAACTCACCCCTCATCTCCACCCACTACCACAACGCCCCACATTAGGAACCACTGCTCTACCATCTTAACTTTATGTCGCCGTTTAGAACCTTGTCATAAAACCTATATTCGTACATTTCCATTATTCTCATTTAACGCGGTGCAGCGTTTGCGTTTCGAATTAGAATTTGATACCCCTCATTCTGTCGCTTCGATCAAGTTTCAGTTCCTGATGCATTTGAAGACCCGCCAAAAGAAGTTCTACCCCTCTACTCCCCCCGCTGCATATGTTAGAATTATTTGCCCCTTCACTGCAGAATTATTATCGTGACTTTATATCTGAATTAACTATTTGCTGCATTGCATATAAACTCTTTAATCAAAACCCATTTCCTGCTGTGGAATTAACATTTGTTAGCTGATCTATGAAACCTTGAAACCCTTCGCTGCCCCTTTTAGTTAATTAACGTTTAAATATCTGCCCTTTATACTTTGTGCACCCTCACTCCTCAGATAATAAGCACTTATGCACGTAGCTATTATCACTAGCAAATGACAATTATATTGAATTCGTTGATGTTTCAATCTACATGACAGCTTGCACTTTAAATCCATTGATCAATTGACTACTAACGCTGACAACCTGCAAGTGGGCTGGTCTGCATGCAATAAAGCCGACATTTCTTGCTATAAAAAAGATATACGTGCACCCACTTGAAACATTTTCAAGTCTTGCGTGCTTGAGAAGCAAAATAACGCTTGTCACGTCTTTCAGGCATTTATCCTTGTGCTAACGTCGACGAAATGTATTCTAAAAACTCGCTTTCAGCTTTGGCAGTTATATTGCGGTGTAACGCTGCATATACAGATCCAGATGAACATTTGCTGCGTATAGTGGCCGCAGATTTATTTGCGTAAATTGAACTGCGTTATGTCATAGATTTGATTATTCGTGACAAATCTTAAATTGATGTTTAGCACAATTAGTGACAGACTATTGTAGAATAAAATGGGAATTCGTTGCTTAGCCTTGTTGTGACAGATAGGACACTATAATAAGGAAAGTTTTGCCTAGAAATAAGATAATTTACTGAATATATTTGATGCATGATTGTTCTTAAGCTGATGTTGAAGAAAAGATATTTATTCTCGGACGTGTTGTTGATTGTCACATGCAGGCTACACCAGGACAGGGTAGGGACCCAGATTGTTTTGCGAAGTCTCCCATTCGAAATTATCTCCTCAAATTATTTGTAAGTTCGCTACTATATATATATATATATATATATATATATATATATAGAGCATACTACTATATATATAGTTATATATATCGCTACTATATATATATATTATATACATAATATAAGTTTATTATTATTAATATTATGATTAAATTAATATTTATATTATTATTACTATATTATTAAGACTATATATAGTCTTTATATAGTCTTTTATTTATATGGCAGTTATTTTGGGGGCGGTGACCGGCGGCCAAAACTGGGGCGGTCAATAGCGGGGGCGGTCATAGCTGGGGCGGTTATAGTTGGGGTGGCTACGATGTGATACCCAACACCTCTCCCTCCTCGACCAACACGATTGTCATCTTGTCACGTTATTCTCGGGGGTAGCATGTCGAAGCCGAGTAGTGATGGTATTTCCCCTTTCCATGATGTTTTAGGACGGTGTAACGATGATTGTATTAAGGCGCGTAGGGCCGCCGTCCATACCAGCCTGGTATATTCTGAAGTTATCCACGACGAAGAGAGAGAGAGAGAGAGAGAGAGAGAGAGAGAGAGAGAGAGAGAGAGAGAGAGAGATCAGGCAGTTTTAACCCGTTTATTTACACTAAATTTCAGTCCATGCGAATGATTGTGATTTACAGTGTACAATTACCGGTATGCAATAGATCATCACGATTCATTGTGTACAATTATGCCGTAGGTTATCATGATTCACGTGTATGCAATTATGTAATGAAGCGATCAATATCATTATTATTATTTATGGGTGAGGTGCCGTGGTTTTATTTGATTGGCGGTGATGTGAGCGCCGTATACTTACGCTTATGTGCGAACGTCATCTACTTTTCATTTTTGGCTATATTTGTGACAACGTTACAAATTAAGCAGCTTCTTGATAACTGATTCTCAAAAAGTGCCAACTTTGATGGAACGCTTTAACCCTGGAGTACAATCTACATAAATAGATCTGCTGAAAATGCTAATTACCAATTCAATTTCTGCGAGCAATACCAGTGGACGGTTCCTGTCATTCAAGAGTATTTCAATCTCAACTCAGAGATAAAAAATCTATTCAGGACTATCCCACAGCTAAGCCATCTCAGTGAAGTATTGTAAGATAGATCTGGAAACTCAGGTTCGATTTCCATCAGGAAATCACGAAATTGGCGAAGACAGAGTCAATGAGATAGCGTATATCTATGGTAAGCAGTTAGACAGATGAAAGTCGAAGCAGGTTATAATTAAAGTCAGAATCCAGCATCCTGCTCAGAATCCTGCTTAATTCGTCACGTTGTCACAAATATAGCCAAAGAGCTGTGACTCCCTTTCCAAGCTTGTTTGCTCAAGATATCATTTCAAGTTTGAGAAAACAGTTCCAGAAATACATCTCATATCTGGATTCTCTATGACACAGACGGCGAAAAAAGACTAAAAGAGATTCCTATATAGATTTGCGCATGTTCCTCATTTCCTGCTGCGGGCCGGATTAGAGACTTTGGCGGGCCGTACTTTGGAGACCCCTGTCGGAAAATATTGCCTATAAGAGGTGTATCCTAACCAGGGCTTTTTTGTAAAAAAAATATTTTCCGGAACGGGGCAAGATTTCTATTTTGGTGATGACCCTTTTTTCAGTCGTAACAGTAGTTTTCAAATCCCTATAAAATACTCCATTTGCCAGATGATGACCTTATTTTTTTAGTCGTCACAGCTATTTTTTTAAAATACTAGTCTTCCGATTTTCTGGAACGCTGTTCGTATTTTCCGGAATGCTGTTCCGCCTCGTTCCGGCACAAAAAACCCTGATCCTAACGCTCCGAGCCTTGCATATTCCAGCTTTCCCGGTCTACTTGGCTGCTTTGGTTCTGAGGCCCCCATCTATTGACAGGCGTCTTCAACTAAGGTCCAGTCGAACCGTCAAACTAGTTGTTCCTCCTCCATTTTGGACGGCAAAATTTGGCGAGAGATTGGTCACGCGTGGAAATCCTATTCTCTGGAATGCGCTACCCAGCAGACTTGGAGTCGAGGCCACAACTGTCGAGGCCAAGGCGAGGCCAAGGCCAGGAGGTCCGAGGCCAAGGCCAAGGCCAAGGCCAGGAGGTCCGAGGCCAAGGCCAAGGCCAAGGCCAGGAGGTCCGAGGCCAAGGCCAAGGCCAAGGCCAGCAGGTCCGAGGCCAAGGCCAAGGCCAAGGCCAGCAGGTCCGAAGTCAAGGCCAAGGCCAAGGCCAGCAAATATTTGGCGTTTTTGGCCAAATTTTTGTAGGTACATTTTGCCAAATTTTTGACATATTTTTTGCACATTTTACATTTATTTATTTATTTGTTACATTATTTCTTCATTTCCTTGGAGCCACGCCCCTGCCCCCAAATGACGCCCCCGTTAAACACGAAGTCATGAAATAATGCAGAAGTGCTAAACTCTACAGTTTAATCCACAGTTGGTTGCGTAGTTGGCAACTTGGAGGTTTAAGTTGAGGAGGGCCTGCGAATATGAGAGTGCCCAAGGCCTACGAAGACCTTAAAACGGCCCTGCAGTGGCCACCTCAGTGGAAGGGATGTACATGGACAGTGGGGTAAAATCCCCCCTTTCCCTGCAAATCGCGCGCTGATCAGGGCCAACACTCGATTTGGGCAGATTAAACGTCAAAATATTGAAATTTTGGGGGCCAAACAAGTGCTGGGCCCCCTACCCGAATTATTGGGTGCCCTGGCTCCTTATGGATTGGCGTCCATGGCAGTAAGGTCCAGTACCTACTACCAACCATGTTTTAAAAATAAAATTAAAATACCTTTTGAAGTTTTGTAGCTGTTTGCCAGTCTCGTGTTTTCTATCCAGATGTTTTTTGAACCCACTTGAAGTTCCTCGAGTTTCACTTATTATTTCGCGACAATGCTTGCATTTCGCGGACCACTTTCTTTCATTTATTATTTTGAAATCGGTGAAAGCAAACTTCAAAATGCTAGGCTCATTTGTGGCCATATTGATATTCTTTGCTTGCGTATTTTTACTTACAAACTTTAATAGCAATAGGTAGGCCTACAGCAGAGATTGCTGTCACTACGGCACCGTTTCTTTTCCAAGTGCGATCAGTCTACAACCTCCTTAGCCTAAGCAGATGCAGCCTCGCAGGTGTCTCTGTTATACTTTAGAGACAATAAACCCCGGCCCCCTGTGAAGTCGCCGCTGTCTAGAACTGCTCTAAAATAGACGCCATATATCCATTTAGGTTCAAGCCTTTTAATACTTTTATTAGCAAGAAACCCAATTATCTGGTCCAAATGCCTACTTCAATCCCTGAGGCAATGTTCGCTTCAAACAATGGCAGCCTTGTCAATGCAAGCAACATAATTACAAGCTACTAGAGCTAGCAGGAATTCTCAGGGTCTACCGTTTGGATTGAACAGAGGACGTTTTGTTCAGATATTATTCGTCACTTCCAACATTTTGAATGCGCGATTTTCTTGTTTAATTCCATGGTGTGAGGGCTTGGCCTCGAGTACACAAGGCCGAGGACTTGTATCCCGAGGCCAAGGCCAAGGCCGAGGACTTGTACCCGAGGCCAAGGCCAAGGCCAAGGCCAGCAGGTCGAGGCCAAGGCCAAGGCCGAGGACTTGTATCCCGAGGCCAAGGCCAAGGCCAAGGCCAGCGTCACTTGGCCTCGAGGCGCCTCGAGGCCAAGGCCACGGCCTCGAGGACTCCAAGTCTGCTACCCAGCCACGTGACAAGAGTCTAATCTTGATTTGTTTGCAAGGAAACTTAAAACGCACTTTTAGAGATCTCCTATAAAGTGTAAAGCGCTCTTCCAGGTTTCTTTGCTATATAAATTGACTTATTAACTAACTAACTAACTAACATAAGAAAAGTCAAATTGTCTTTCAGCTCATGCAGCAGATCACAAGCTCAGCATGAGGTCAATAGTGCAGCCGATGTTAGTATGGAGTGAAATAATTTAATTTAACAGAAAAACTAAAAGAATGCCTGGAGTTAAATTACAAATAGTAACGGTAATGAAATGAGCGATGATAGGTAGCCAGCCAGTGATAAAAAAAGACAGATAAGCTCAAGAAGTGAAAATTGATATGTTTACACCATTTCAAAAAGGAATGAAGATGCCCAACTGATTTCTACAAATGCCTTTACCGGTAGTCAGTGTGGGTCCAGGAATTCAGTGGCGTATCTAGGGGTATGCTCCTGATTCATGGCATAACCCTTTGGTCTTTGGTCCTTCTCTTCGGTTGCACCGCAAAATATCTTAAACTATATTTTATTGAGGTGTCCAATAAAAACGGCGCAGACAAAACGGCGCAGACACAACGGCGCAGACAAAACGGCGTATGTATGATTACGAAATTTGCCTGCACACACAGCGGTTGTTGAGATTGGGTTAGGGCTACCTATCTCTACCTAACTTTGCACCATTTTGTCTGCGCCCTTTTGTCCATCTTTTTCTCAATTTTCTTTGTGCCGTTGTGTCTGCGCCATTTTGTCTTGCGCCGTTTTGTCTGGATGCCTTTATTGAACTTAACTCAGTTGTAGTAAATTTATGGTCAGTACTTTACAGGTGGTATTATTAATAAACTCAAACCGTATGTTATTGCAGAACATAGAATAAAAGTTATTTTTTGAACTTCTTAAGATTTCAGCATACCCCTTTAAGCCTTTCTAAATACGCCCGTGCAGGAATTCAACTCCGAGGGGGCACTTCGTGTTCCATTCCCTAATCCCCATTCTGCCTCTCCTTTACCTTTCATATGAATTGATGCATGTCAAAATTATTGAATAGGAAGAATACACAACACTCAGTTAATTATTTACTCATATCTATATGACTTTTTGACATAATCAGATATTAGCCAAAAAAAATTTGGGTAGTTTTAGGGGCATGTACCACTATGTCCCCATAGATCCACTAAAGACTGGAATTTGCAAAAGGATTTATTTGCCTCCAGATATAGGTCAATGTAGATTAATGGTTCAAAGTTTGACCATTACTGTTATGATTGTTTGTTGATGAGAATATCATTCAAATGCAAAGTCCAAAACCTGAAATCAGTAGCTCTTTAAAGGGTGCAACCTGATGGACATGTCTGACAGCATAACTTTAAAGAATGAAATTCATTGGAATTTGCCCTTCACATAACAAACACACAATCATAATCAGCTTCAAGAAATTTAATAAGCACTTTACTACTCAACAATTTAGTTACTAGCTGTGGTTAACAATAGAATAACTACAATTTTTTTGCATTTTTAATATAGTTAATGTTAATGTAAACTATTTCATAGCAACAAGACAGATACTTTTCCAAAGTTCTAGATGGAAAGAAGCCCCAAAGATTAAAATGCCAGTACCAGCGACGAAATCCAATCATTTCCAGACCATGAAGAATTTTCCAGTATCTCACAAGATCAGCCTTGGATGACTGCACCTGATCTAGCTCCTTTGTGTGAAGCTCAAATGCTAGTTGTTTTACATTTGTTAGAGCATTGCCATAGCTACTATGCTGGATCTCTTCCAAAACGTCCCATTCAAAAGATTCAATGTCAATCTTCAAATAGTCTATGATTTTCTGCAATTCACAAAATAAATGGAAAGCATGATCAGAAGTAACAACATTGTTGGAACCAGTTGCATATGCCTCAGAGCATTCAAAACTCCATTGCTAGAGTCATCAATAAAACTCCCATACATGACTATATTAGTGTTCTTAAAAATTGACATGCTTGCCTGTTGAACGAATAACAGTTCAATTCAGACCAGTCTATTAGACCTACTTTCAAAAACACTTCATACTCAGTATTCAAAGTCCATGCTAAACCACCAAAAACAACAAAAAGCCTCAAGGTTTTTTCATCTCTTCTGCGGGTGGTGTGCCGTCATGAGTGAGGATGGCAAGATGCAGTGCAGCAGCGGCTGGGAACATCTTGTGACAATCTGGCTACGTGTCCAAAAAGGTCGAGATGTCGCTGGTGTTATGGTTATGATACTAGACAACTTCTATAGCGCTGTAGCATGGCAAAGGCCAAAGTCAAAGGCGCTGTCGACAACGCTGACAAATCAACATAGAATGGAAAATGTTGGTCTTGAGGGAAAATCCGCCTCACATGGCACGATATAGGTGAGCCCTTCAGAAGGCGGTCTTCCGCAAGAAGATACTCCATCAAAGAGTCAACGAAACGTAGAAAGGATATTGAAGGACTGCATGGATGCTGAGAAAAATTCTCCACATGGCAAAAATCAGGTGGCGAATCCTTGAGGGCAGTTGTCTGCGAGACAGTAATCCATTGCCAAACTTGATGGGAACCGACAGAAGATGGAATTCCACGTGTGAACCGGAACAGTCTATGCCCTTTATAGCCTGTAGACTCCGTCGACGGGCTGGTGGCTTAGATCAAATGGTGGGCCAACCACACCGACATAAATCCAATCAGTTCAGCGCAGAGAAAACGCAAAGACCATCGCCAACTGCTTCGAAAATGACAGCTAGGCAACAGTCCATGTGATTAGCACGAAGAAATAAGTGCAAGACGTCGGTAAAACCGCCAAGAATGGCAATATTCCGAAGCACGTACAGACACATGCGAGCAGCCAAAATTGCGCTGCCGGAAGTGTATAGTGGAACATAGTGGTTCCTGGCCGGTTTGAGTATATATTTCTGTGTTGGTGATATGACCTGACCATCTAACCCCTAGAATCCTTTGCAGGGATTTTGTATGGAACGCTTCTAGTTGTTTCCAATATTTTGTGAGCCTCCACGTTTATACTTTGTTTTGGTTTTTAAACTCAGATTGCACTGTTTCCAGATGTTATTCAATCGCTGCAAGGTGGACGATGCGATGCTTCCAAATTAGGATTACATGTCTCCTGGTCAAAAACCAAAGTACAGAACCTTGGATACAGAGCCGCCTGCACACCCATCCTTATTGGAAATAAAATCGTGGAATCAGTAGACAGCTTTTGCTACCTAGCCTCGAATGTATGTAGTTCAGCCAACTCAAAAGAAGAATCTGTCCACCACTTTGGCATCGCCACCATGCAGCCTTTATTATATTTTACTAATAAAAACTGATTGTGACATTGTTAACATCGAGTCAGTACAATTTTAATAATGAGACCTGTGCAATCATCATCAATAACCGTGGGCTCAGAGCTTGCTGGTGTCTGATGCCACCCTCAGTCTATTCTCAGTCTTTTCTACTTAGAGCTATGTGACTCAGTTCTTGCAAGCTACTTCCATACCATTTCCATAATAGCATCACACCTTCTCTGAGTGGTCTTCTTTTCTTGTTAGAACGATCCATTATTCCTAGCATCAGGGCTTTGATCTTCCTGTCTTTCATTCATCAGAAGTGTCCAAAGAGATGCAATTTTCTCTGTATTATCTTTTGCATCAAGGTCACTTTGGTTGGAACCTTTTTCATAATTCCTCCTTTCCAATCATTTCATTCCATCTAATCTCTAGTATTTTCCTTTAGCAATTCTTTTTGAAAGCAAGTACTTTCCTTTCCAAGTCTTTTATATTTAGTCCATGTCGCACATCCACTCAGGAAACTGCTAAATATGCATATCTCGAGTACCGGGTACTGTCTTTTTCATTCCAAGACTTATTGCCTTGCTCTTCCAAACTTTGTCCAGAGCAGCCTAAAGAGCAGTCTAAAGCTTTTGTTACTCTTATTTTGAAATATCTCTTACAATCCAAGTAAAAGGTCTTGTCGCTCCCAAAGAATGTAAAGTTTTCCATAACCCTTCAACTCACAATGCAGCAAAATAAACTAGGAAAATAAAATAAATAACATTACTGCTACCTGGAGCGGTCTCTTTTTTGTTACTCATTAGCTAGTTTTAGCAACTTGGCTCACTTTAATAATAGTTAAAAGTAGAACAATAGTTTGGCCTAAAATACCATGGGGCAGGAAGTTAGCAGAGTGGTAATAACATTGGAAGATAAAGCAGGAGGTCATGGGTTTGAAACCCGCAGAAGCCCTAAGGTTGACTCAGCCTTACTCGGTAGAGGACGGTGGTAAAATGAGTAGCAGTGGTAAAATGCTGTGAAAAGTCAAACATGTACATTACGCGATGCACTTAACCCCATATGAGTGGTATTGCAAGCCTGGCTAAGGGCTATAGCAATGGAGATCAGCACTGCCTTATGAGTCCATGAGGCTCGGGAAGGACTTTGACTTTGATAATGCCATATATGTCAAATCCAGGGCTTTTTTTCAGTGGGAACGCATGGGAACGGCGTTCCCACACCTTTTTTGCCAGATTGTATATATAATTATGGATACGTAATAATGCATTTGGGAACGTACAGGTACAGCGTTCCCACACCCGTTTTTGTTGAATAGTAAAAGAGGATGAGTTCCCAAACCTTTTTTCCTAGAAAAAAAGCCCTGGTCAAATCTATAATATTAAGATCCTTGTTCTGTATGTCTCTCTGTTACCTTCAAGCGTTCTCATTGGTTGACGAAGAAGCGTTTGATGAAGCGTACGTTTAGCACGGTTTAGTTGAGTCATTGCAGCGTCAGAGGGGTGCGCGTGCGACGACGTTGCTATTGGTAACAATTGTTTGTAGCTTGAAATTTTAACGTACATTTTAACGTACACAAAAAGTACGTGTACAGCGTCACAAATGGTCACAGTTGCGTGATTTTAACGTACATAGGCCTAATTATTACGTGGCGCAGACCTTGGCTAGGTGGCGTATGTACAGTACATCATTGAAATGTTGTTCAGCATGAATTCAATGATTGGGTATTAGGTATAGGTATTGGATTAGTATTATCCTGCACTGCGAGCGAAGTGAGCACGAGCGAAGCGAGCATCTTTCTAGTAATAATAATAATAATGTTATTCCCTGACCTGAAGCAGACTACCTCAAATTAGCAAAGTCTTAGTCTAAGTGCAGCAACACAGCACCCAACAATTGGAAAAATTTCATACATGCCTCTCGATTACTAAAGGTATGGCCACCCATGGCATTTAGCAGTGATGCTAATCCTTGTCCTGGTCCTTGTCCTTAAGGACTCCTTAAGGACCAATTTGAAGTCCTCGTCCTTGGGGGTTGGTCCTCGTCCTTATCCTCATCCTTGCAGATCGGTCCTTTTCCTCATCCTTGTTACTTAGTCCTTGAAAAATCCTTATAAGGATCAAATTAGCTGTATGCCATTTTCAATTGTATTGATAATTATGTTCATGTAAATATTTGACTTTGGTCAATGGCCTCAGGAAATCTTTGTATAGCCGGTTATTGTCTCCTCCGCTCTAAACTTTGCAGCCAGGACCAACGAGACATCTATCAGGCCGCCATGGTTGTTAACAATACTGCTAAAATGTATTGCCAATACCAATACCAATACTGCATGAAAAAGCTATTGCCAATACCAATACCAAAATGAAATTGTATTGCTTAAATCGATACCAATACTAATACTTTTGTCCGCAACAAATAAAGTTGACTACCGGCACTTTTAATGGCTAAATAATAATAATAATAATAATAATAATAATAATAATAATAATGCAGACCCAGAAACATACAAGTCAATGTCATTTGTAGGCCTACATGTTTCATAACAACAGTTTGTGATAGGCATAGTTAATTTCCTCATCAAAACAATAATCCATTTTAACGAAACTATTTAGTATTTATTTCCTACAATATCACTTGAATTCAACCAGTTACTGTCCACATTTGCATATGCAGTGTGCGTTACCTGATTTTTAGGCCCGTTTCTAATTTTAACCATAATGCATTTAGCGATTGGCGTTATTGAACGTGATAGGGTTGCTTTAACTTGTATATAATTAGGGGCAAGCTCAAACGATCGCAAGGCATCAATGAATGTGGCAGGACTTCGACACTAACATTTACCCTTAGGCCTATGAGTTTTCTAACTTTTCGTATTATTAAAAAATTATATAGTAATTAAGGCTAGTTCAGCTTACCTGAATATGCTAATTTAGAGAGTGACACAGGGACAACATTTTATCCCCATCCCCACCCCACACATTTCTCCCTGTCCCCACCCTATCCCTGCATTGTTTCTCCCCAACCCCACCCCATCCCCGCATTGTTTCTCCCCGTTCCCGCCCCATCCCTACACCAGACTTTTTCGTCCCCTCATTGTCCCCGCAGTAAGCCGTTAACATACGTTAACAAAGACACTTATTGTTAGACTATATGTTACTACATTTTTGCATTAAAAAAACGTCATGTTTTCGACTGTTAAATTGAAATAATTATAATTACAGCTTTAAGCCAACGAGCAAAACAAGATTAAAAACAGCACCAGCACTCCATTGTGCAACCTTCTCGTAGTGTGGCCACACTTCACTCAATCAGTTATACGTTTAAAATGATATTCACTCACTTTTACTTTTAATCAATTTATCGATGCACATTTTTCCATTTACAACTTCAAGCGATGAAAAATAACAAGCCATGTGCCCAAGACAATAGAAGTTAAAAGGGACACAAGAAAAGGAAGTACAAGACAGTACTTCCGGCAGTTTGCTAAGTCAGTCGGTTGTTCCAGCGCCGTGTATTAATTGCACCCATACCTACTTAACGAATAACCTACTGGCTTACTAAATGCTCTCCAATCAGAAAAACAAGAACACCTTCACAGCGTCATCAATATTATTGTTATCATCAACTTGATAATACCAATACCGTCACCGAGGTATTACCGTGGTAAATGTCCCCGTTCCCGCGGTATTACCGCGTGACAAGAACCCGTTACTGCGGTAATACCGCACTTTTTGGCCAAATTGTCCCCACTACCGCGGTAATTACCGCGGTAATTACCGCGGATTTCCCGCGGTAACCGTTACCGTGTCACTCTCTATATGCTATTATGCTACTATAAGTTTTACCGCAATTTGTTGTGGCACGACAATGACTTATTTGTCACTCCAGGCAGACATTTTAGACACATACAACGAATTACCACTTTTATCCGCTGGTTCCAAGTACTTGAAAAATTCGGTATGAACATCAAGTCTATCATTTACTGCCATGATACTTATTATTATTTATTATTATTAATTTACGCTGAACGTCCATGTGACAAGCACTAAACCATAGACTTTAATAACACTGAGTAACAACAAAATTTTTTTTCATTAACTGATAAGAATTGTGGTGATTTGATACAATTAAGCCATGCTAAATCGAAATATAACCACCAAGATCTTCTTTCACGTCAGAATTTTTAGTTACAAGCAAAAAATGTATAGTCTACTGTAACTGAAGCACGTGTCATTAAAAGTGATAGCTACTATTTGCTCGCCCTCTTTACATGAAACACTCGACCTCAACGACTTCCTCCTGTAACAGGTGCTGCTGCTTCGCTGCAATAGCCAGCAAAAATCACCCATCATAGCTGGACTATACTGCGCTTGGTACCTCTGTTCCATGGCCAAGATTTCCTGGTGGAACCGTTCCCCGTGCTCATCGAAGTCATTGCCCAGGTTCTCAGGAAAGAAATCGAGGTGCGAGTGGAGGAAATACATCTTTAGCGACATGCTACCTCCCAATTTTTGGTAGTCACTGATCAGTTTTTCCACCAGCTCCCTATAGTTGTCAGCCTTCCCATTTCCCAGAAATCCACCAACCACGTCTTTGAATGATCACCATGCTGCCGACTCCACTGATGTCAACTTTGCTTCCAAACTCTGTATCAAGTATCACCCGTCTGATCTGTGGGCCAATGGAAATGCCTTCTCGTATCTTAGCCTCACTGATATTTGGAGATGTAGTCCTCAAGAAATGAAAGCCGGCACCTTCATTGTCAAGCACTTTGACGAAATTCTTCATTAAGGCCACCTTAATGTGTAATGGAGGAAGCAAAATCTTTGTAGAATCAACAGGCGGTTTGTGTTTTACATTGTCTTTGTATTCAGTCCTAGAAGGCCACTGTTGAACTGATTAGTGCTGATGTCTGGCACGGCTCTCCCAAAGACAGAGGAAACAGCAGTGTTTAGTGTATCCAATTTGCATTATATTACTGTAACAAGACCAAGAACCTTCAAGTCGCCACAGATACTCCACTGAAACTCTCTGTGCCTGATGAGGTCGTGAACTGCCATCATGCTTTCATAGGATTCCTTAACCACAGCTGTATAAACAAGAGGTACAGATGGTTGTTCGTTTCCTATATGAAGAAGTGCAGCTTTTAAGCTGGCTTTACAGGAGCCAATAAAAAGAGGCCAGTTGTCAGGATTGTGACTGTAGCCAAGTTTGACGAACAATCTATTTATATTATTACAGTAACAAATCTGATCCTGCATAGTGAAGGACTGTGACAGACGTTTATTGTGATGTCGATAGTGACGTTTACATCAGTATGTAACATATTCCATTGTTTAAGTCGTGAGCCCAGCAGCTCTGACAGTCCTTTAGTTGAATTAAGATCGCATACACGATCACTGAGATATGATTGATTAATGAGATGTGGTATACCAGCAGAATACTCGTCTTGTTGTTGAGGAGGTTGCACCTCCTTCATTGTCCTCAGACAGCTCAAGTAACTCATGGAAATTCTGTGGCGGGTTAGGTGCCGGTAGATCAGCCCCATGAGGAACTGGTCTGATGGCAGATGGAAGGTTTGGGTACCGTATTGCATTTCCGTTCTTGATTGAAAATCTAATAACATTAGTTAAACAAAGTAGCAGTCAGTAGTATGATCCTTGGGCTCTCGCCAAACCATGGATATAGTAAAGGACATTGTGCGTTTCCTTCAAGCCACTGAGTTAGGTTGCAGTTGCACGATATGCAAATAGCATGTGGCGCCCATGTTTTGTCTTGATCGCCTACCTTCATACCGAAGTACTGGTTGTAGGCAAACTTTACTAGTGATGGTAGGGTCTTTACTTTGTCTTTCATGATGCATGATGCACGATCCACACATATAACAAAAACAATCCGCTCTTGTTACACATGATCGTCTTGATGCCATTTCAATTATAATACTTTCAAATTATTTTATCAAACTCTTCCAAGAATAGACAAAGACACAGATTCATAAAGAAAAATTTATTTTATACAATTATAACAAACATTTTTAAAACAGGTCAAAATTTCCCGTAAAACACATGTTAAACTATACAGTATACAAAGCATGACATGACACTCTGACAGTATACACATGCAAAACAATTAGCTGGCAATAACTTTTAAACCTGACGTGCTACAGCAAAACCGCTTACAGATTTGGAATCAGCTTGTCGTATCCCATATGAATCACCTATTACCTTCTCAGTTAAGAAAATCATGTTTTCCAGTGTAATAAATCTATGCGATAAACGACGAAACTACAAACGGAGGGTCGCAAGCATAGAATTTAATATCAATAATAATCTATGGTCACAAGGTCATAAGCATAGATTTTATAATTGTAATTATAACTAAATTCTATGGTCATAATTGCTGCTCTGTCCTAGCCTATGTGTCGATATTAAGTTGGCAATAGTCAATAGAAAAGTATTGGCATCGAGTATTACCCATACATTTTCACTCTAAAAAGTATCGGCAATACACAAATCGATACTTGATTTAAAAAGTGTCGCCAATACAGTAAGCGATACTGAAAAAGTATCGCTGATGCTGTATTGCCGATACAGTATCGGCAATATTTAACAACCCTGCAGGCCGCTATTGTCACGCTGCCCCCCGCTTTGAGAGGGTAGGGTAGAGAGGGGGAAGGCATTGAGTTTGGGTCACCCACCTTTTCTCCCAAGTTTACACCTATGGCTGAATAAGCAGGCCATCAAATAGTCATAGCCAGTGGAGGGGTTTTGCTCTATCCCCAGAGATGTGCGCAAGTTTCTAACATCGAGTCTCAAGCAAGTCTCAAGTCTTTACCCCCAAATCTCAAGTCGTTGCAAGTCACAGGCCTCGAGTCGCAAGTGTCAAGTCTTTACCCCCAAAGACTCGAGTCAAGTCGCAAGTCACATGCCTCGAGTCGCAATCAAGTCTCAAGTCGGTAATCGCCCAACCGTCACAACGTGTCTATTTTAACACTTTGACTGCTACGTACGAGATATCTCGTATTCCGTTTGATAGGGCTCGACGCGATGTACGAGTGATCTCGTACTTTATTATCAAGTCCGTCAAAGAGCATTTCGCGTGCTAAACGCCCAATCTGCCGTGTCTAAGTAATGTATATGTTGAGTGCTGACATCTGGCGATTGTCGATGCAATTTTTTATTACGTTTATTGGGGTTATAATGGGTATTTCCACCACGTGCATTTTGCCGCCCATTTAGTGCAGACAAAAGCGATGGCAGTTTCTCGTAAAAGGTACAATATATCCGAAGTTTTAGATAAATTAGATCTATCTGAGGATGAATATTTCACTGATGATGACATAGATCGAAACAGCAATGATCAGTTGGAGGATATAGAGCCTGAGAGCGATGGGGACAGTGAGGCGACTGAAGACTATGACCCCACGGATATGGATGCAGCTGCTCTTGATCTTCATTCAGACTCAGAAGGTGAGATTGCGAATGATATGAATGGTTCAGTTGGAATAGGCCAACCATTAGTATCTTTGCCTTGCGTTTGGGGACATGTCGAAAGTAGCTATAGTCCAACGGTTGAGTTTGAATACGGCCATACTCCAGGGCTGGATAGTTCTATCAAAATATCTGCTGATTCCAACCCTGTAGATTTTTCCATTTGTTCCTGACAGACGAAATAGTCAATCTAATGGTAAATGAGACCAACAGATTCGCAGACCAGTTTTTGCAAACAACAGAATTGAAAAGAAGATCCAGAGTCCACAGTTGGAAACCTACCAATGCACCCGAAATGAGACAGTTTATGGGGTTGCTCTTTTTGATGGGATGTGTAAAGAAGTCAAGGATTGAGGACTATTGGAGCACAAATCCTGTGATTGCTACACCGATTTTCAATGAAACTATGACCCGTGACAGATTCCAATTGGTATTGAAATTCTGGCACTATTGCAACAATGAAGACTTGCAGGATAATGACAGACTGTTCAAACTGCGCAACATTTGCGACCTCCTAATTTCACGGTTTCAAACTGTGTATACTTTGGGACGCCATGTCTCAATCGACGAATCAATGGTTCTATGGCGTGGTCGACTAAAATTCAGACAATTTATTCCCGGTAAGTGCCACAAATACGGTGTCAAACTGTATTTGTTATGTGAACCCAGTGGGTATGTCTACAATGTTATCACTTATTGCGGGAAAATGGACCCAATATCAGGCTTTGGTCATGCAGAAACTGTTGTTCTGAAACTTATGGATAAAATACTTGACCGAGGGCATGTACTCTACACCGACAACTTTTATACTAGCGTTCCGCTAGCACAGCAGCTATTGGCTAGAGGTACATATCTATGCGAAACTCTTCGTAAAAATCGAAAGCACCTACCTGCAGCAGTGGTTTCCGCAAGAGTGCAAAAAGGCGATGTTGTTTCGCGGAGAAGTGGACCAATAGCTAGTAGTTTCGAAGTGGAAAGACAAAAGAGATGTGATGATGCTCTCTTCCGTTCATTCTGGACAAATTGTTGCAAGTAGGAAACAAAACAGGCGGGGCCAACAAGTACAAAAACCAGACTGTATTCTTGATTACAATGATTACATGTGCGGCGTTGATCGTCTAGATCAACTTCTATCCTACTATACACCACTGCGCAAAACCCTCAAATGGTACCGAAAAGTTGTTCCTCAGGTAATGGACATGGCTTTGAGCAATGCATTTTTGCTGTATCGCAAGCTCGGTGGAAATCGCCGTAGAATATGGTTTCGCTCGGAAGTTATACAAGCGCTCATCTCAACTCAAGATCGTCCTTCGATGATTCCAGTAGCCCCAAAGGCTTTTCATAATCACAAGGCCGCTGACATGTCACGACTGTCAGGACAACATTTCATGGACATTCTACCGCCTACTGAAAAGAAAAAAGCGCCAACTACCAAATGTGTCGTCTGCAATAAGCGTGGAATACGCAAAGAAACGCGTTACTTTTGCTGCATCTGTGCTTCCAAGCCTGCGCTCTGTGTCGTTCCATGCTTTGGAGAGTTTCATACCCAGACATATTATGTGAAATAATAACAACTGTAGTGCTTTTTTACATTTTCAGGATTATTGTTCATATAAACAATAACAATTCATTTAGACTTTAACCATTAGATAATTGCATAAGAATCTTACTTCTTTATTTTGTTATTCTGTGCTAAGTTTTTCGTGCGCTTATGTTAACCGCTGCGCGCCGATATTAACTGCCGCGCCCTGGTAATAAATGACGTCGCAGTCAAAGTGTTAAGCAATAAACAATGGTAGTTAATTACTATCAAATAACTTTCAAATAACTCGCTATATAATGCTCATCAGTCTGCCTACACTAAACATCACTCAACTGAAACCGTTCTCGTCTACATTCATGAGACTCTTAACCGCAGTTGGTTTCCGACAAGTTACTGGCCTTTGTCTCCTTGACCTCTCTGCTGCATTTGATACCATAGATCACAAAATTCTGCTCGAACGACTCTCTCTCTCTCTCTGGTTTGGAATATCTGAAAAAGCTCACAACTGGTTTTCATCTTACCTTAAATCCCAGTCTTTTCAAGTGTCCTGTCTTAGCCAAATTTCTCTATCTCACAGTGTAGATTTTGGAGTGCCTCAAGGATCTGTTCTTGGGCCTGTACTGTTCAGCCTTTACACCACACTGCTTTCATCTTTAATTAATTCCCTCAATTTAAATCACCAACTCTATGCCGATGACACTCATCTATTCTTTTCCTGCTCACCTCCTTCATTTGATGCATCTATCGTTAAGCTTGAATCTCCACTCTCTTCAATCTCTGCATGGATGACATCTACCGGTAATCTCCTTGCTCTTAACCCAACTAAAACAGAGTTTCTTTTAATTGGACTACCCCAACAACTCAAAAAAATTGACAATCCTAAACTAGTTTTGGCTACTGACACCACAGTAATCCCTGTTCCAACTGCTAGAAATCTAGGATTCAAATTTGATTCATTTCTAAACTTCGAATCGCAAATCTCCCAACTATCAAAAGCCTGCTATGTTCATATTCATGACCTTCGCCGCCTATGCCCTTGGCCTAGATACTAGAACTGCCTCTACAATTGCCATCTCAATAGTCCACTCCAAATTAGATTATTGTAACTCCCTCTACTATAACCTTCCCAAAGCCTCTATCAACAAATTGCAATCAATACAAAATGCACTTGCTCATGCTGTTACTAAGTCACCTAAATCTCCCATATTTCACCCATACTAAAATCATTACATTGGCTTAAAATAACAGACCGTATCCAATATAAGATAATAACACTTACATATAGCTCACTTCAGTCATCAAAGCCTGTCTACCTTAGATCACTATTAACCCCTCAGCCTCCTCGACCCACACGTTCATCATCTTACCTCACTCTGTCACGCCCACTGAATCAGTCATCCCTGAAAATTTGCAACCAGGCCTTCTCATACACTGCACCTGAACTTTGGAACTCGATCCCAGCTTCCCTCCGCAGACTTGGACACTTTCAAACAATAAAATCTGAATCCTCATTTCCTATAATTCCTGCATTATCTCCTTAAGTCTTCAGGTCAAAGCTTAAATCCGTCCTTTTTCTGAAATCATTTCCTCCATAGCTGTAACAACCTAGCCTCACTGCCCTTTGGATGTTGACTATTGCCTGGCTGATATATAATATACCTTCCCCATAGCTATTTTAAGAGAGGTGCTGAGCGCCTAAGAATAAGCAGCTACTGTTGTGCTGCTTTCCAAGGCGCTATAGAAATCCACGAGATTTTACTTTACTTTACTATTATTACGAAGTAATAGTAATCAATAATAGAGTACATCTTTTATGTGAGTAATTTTTTACTTTAATTCTTTACATTTGATGCCAAGTAATCAGTAACTAATCCTCAATTAACTACCGGTAGATTAGAAAAATAACTGAACAACACTGATGAAATTCATGACACATTAATTCTTGTGCAGATTATTGCACTTAAGAAAAACTAAGTTGCCTAGTGTCTTGTCACCTAGAAAAAAATAAAATACGTGCCATGACAGACAAATAGCACAATTTATAAGCCGTGATCGGGAGTGGAGGAGTTATTAGAGAGAATTGTGGTTCAAGTCGCAAAAAAGTCGCAAGTCACAGGCATCGAGTCTCAAGCAAGTCTCAAGTCTTTACCCCGAAGTCTCAAGTCAAGTTGCAAGTCACATGCCTCGAGTCTCAAGCAAGTGTCAAGTCTGAAAATTTGCGACTCGAGTCGGTCTCGATTCTCGAGTCACTGACTCGAGTCTCCAACTCTGCTATCCCCCTCAAGAGTTCTGCTCTTGGAGACTTGGAAACTTTAGTTACTGTAGTCTACTTTGTCCACAAGGTCAATCAGTCTCCTTGGTCAGCCAGCCTGACCTTGTTACCTGCCACCGAAAAGCAAAAACATTGGGATTTTAAAGAAAGTGATTTTGATAATTTAAGGTTTTGGTTATACTTTTTCATTTGATTTCTTTATGTAGTGACACACCTTGTCATTTTAAACATTTGTTAATGTAGAATGAATATTTTGACATAAAATTGATATTTTAGACAGTATATTAGCGGGACATGCACATTTGCCCACAACGAAATTTTGGCTTAATTTGACCTACAATTTGATATATTTTAACTCGGATATATTGAAGTATTTATCACAGTCCCAATGAGTCCCACGAGCTTCAAGATAGCAGGATTCTACTGTTAATTTTGTTTTACAACATTTTGCTTTTGCTTTTTTAATTTTGTGATTCAAATTGATATTGTCTTTGGTTTTTCCTTACTGCCTTTTTTCTGTCTTACAGAGGTTGGTCTTTGTCCTTGTCCTTATAGGTCAGTCCTTGTGCTTGGAGGTAGGTCCTCGTCCTCATCCTTGGGGGTCAGTCCTGGTACTTATCCTCGTCCTTTGGGGTCAGTTCTTGTTAACATCACTTGCATTTAGCATCAGTCATTGGTTGCTTCCAGGGATATTTTTACACCCCTCCCCCCATGAGACCTATACCCTCTAAATTTTCCTCAATCTGAGCCTGAGATGCACCCTAACACCCTCCAACACCCCCACAATTTGAGACCGACACCCCCCAAATTGATAATCCTAGAAATAACCCTGGTTGCTTCATAGTCATTCTTCTTCTTTAGGTGCTTTGTATTTCTATGTTAGCGACCATGGACTTCCACTTTGTTCTATCTTGACATCCTCTTATTAGTTCGATGTTATTCATTATTCCCTCAATTCCTTGTCATAGGCAATCTACATATGTGTTTCTCTGCCTTTCTCTGGCTCTTTTTCCCTCCACTTTTCCGGTTATTGCCAAATGCTCCAGTCCTTCCTTCCTCATTACATGTCGAAGAAGGAAAGCTGTCTTTTTTTGATGGTTGCCATCAGACTTCTTTCTATTCCCATTTCATTCAAAATCTCTTCATTGGTTTTCTTTTCCGTCCATGAAATCTTCAGCATCCTTCGCAGAAACCACATTTCTGCGGCTTCCAATTTCTTCTCCATGGCCTTGGATATAGTCCATGTCTCTGCTCCATACAATAATACTGACCAAATATAGCTTTTGAGCACTCTTAATCGTGTCTCGTAAGAGATGTGCCTATTTGTAAGTATCATTTTAAGTTCCCAGAAGGTTCCCTTGGCCAATCCTATTCTTGATGTTATGTCTTTCTCACATTTCCCATCGCTGGTTATCATACTGCCTAAGTATTTGAAGTGTGCCACTTGTTTGATTTCATTGCCGTTTAGTCTTATTTTGCATGTGGGTGTTACTTTGTTCTTGGTAATCACCATGCAGAAGGTCTTTTTTATATTGATCTTTAAACCTTTTCTTTCTCCTTCTATTGCTAATTTATTTATAAGTTCCTGCAGTTTCTTCTCTGAATCAGCTATTAGAGTTGCATCGTCTGCAAACCTAAGGTTATTTATGTTTCTTCCTCCAAGTTTGACACCTTCTAGATCTTCAATTGCTTTTATGACTTCCTCTCCATATAAGTTGAAAAAGTCTGGCAACATTCCACATCCCTGTCTTGCCTCTTTCCGTATCTTAATCCATTTTCCTATAGTTCCATTAATCCTGATTGCAGCTTCCTGTTTCCAATACAAATCCTGCAGCAGTCTTAAGTCCTTCCCATCAATTCCTGAATTCTCCAAGACTGTAAATAGAGTTTCATGCACCACGCTATCAAATGCTTTTTCATAATCAATAAAATATAAATACAAATCTTTTTGCATCTCAATGCATCCTTCCCCAAGCATTCTTAGTACAAAAATTGCATTTTGGCATCCACAGTCTTTTTTGAAGCCATATTGTTCTTCTGCTATTGCATTTCTAGTCCTGTTCCTTGCTACTTCAAGCAATACTCTTAGAACTATCTTCCTTATATGACTTATAAGACTTATCGTTCTGTGATCTCCACACTCTGTTGCTCCTGGTTTTTTGGGTATTGCAATTAATATTGACTGGCCCATTTCCAGTGGCAAGTACTCTGTTTCATACATGATGTTAGCCATTTCTGTCAATTTCTTTATTCCTATCTCCCCGGCTGTAAGTACCATCTCAGTTACTATGTTGTCTGGGCCCGATGACTTGTTTTTCTTCATCTTCTTCAAAGCCCCTACAATTTCTTCTTCTAATATTGGAGGTCCATCTACCTCTTTGGTAATAGGCTTGTCCCCTCTCTTGTCATTGTACAGTTCAGTAATATATTCATGCCATCTGTCTAATATCTGGTTTTCCTCCATCACTATTTCTCCAGCTTTTGTCTTGATGCACTGATTGCTACTAGTTTTCCTTTTGCCAGATAGTTCCCGTATTTTCTCATGTATCTTTCCTGTGTTTCTTTGTTCTTCGATTTCTTTGCATTTTTCATTTAGCCACTCCTCCTTTGCCTCGTGACATTTCTTTTTTATATTTCTATTCTAGTTGCAGTACTTATCTTTGTCATTGTTTTTTACCTTTCTTCTTTCTTGCATCATGTATAGTATTTCCTTTTCATCCAGGGTTGTTTCCTATTCTTCTCTTTCTTAGGTCTTCTCTTTCATAGTCATAATCATAGTCAAACATCATGTTCGTGGCAGCTCATAACTGAAAATCTCTACGTCAATTTGTAAGGTGCTAACTTATCATTTTAAAACAACTATAGTACACAATACTTAAGAGTTATTAATAGTTTTGGGAAAAGCCTTGTAGTGATCATCATCCGCCCCTTCCTATGTTTCAATGCTTGCATATTAATCATTAGTTGTCAGTAAACTTTTAGGCCTAAAGACAGAACTCATTACTGTTTATCCTTGATTCGCTCTGCTTAATGTCCATCATGAGTTCATGTAGTTGATTGGTTAAGCTTGTACTATGCTGAAATGTCATTCATTGCTAACGGTTAATAAAAGGGCACTGCACTAGGGCAACTGTGTTCTTGGGCGCCCATGCCCATAACCATGAACTAGTTAGAGGCTGTACAACTACTTCAGTGACTTCGTGCTAGTTCTCCATCATAGTGGATGGGCAACAATAAACCCGTTCACTACAGAACTGCACATTACTATTTCTGTCATGGCTTGTATTTTAAAACTATCTTACTGCCTAGCTGATCTTCGATACATTTAGTCCAGTATCATAAAACAGTTTTCCAGATGGTAATTATTTGGAGATATCATGACAGATCAAAGTACTACAAGAAAAAGAAAGACTATACCAAATGCCTACTTTTCACAAGGTTTATCTTTTAATATAAATATTAAAATTTTACTTTGCACATGCAAAAAAATTGTGTAAATCTTACATTGTCATCATGACACATCTTTAATATGTCAGAAAATGTCATTAGCTTCCATCCTCTGGAGGAAACAGAATTATTTGACCCTATACCAATATTATAAAACAATATTCCCGGACTTCTTTGATGGTTTGTTGAGTTTATACTGAAAAACAAACAGAAGAATTTTCTAAACATTAATCCATTTAATGGTGGAAAGAGTATGCTACCCAATTCTGCCATTATACAAGCTAGAATTAACACTAGGACAGGTAAAATTCTGTTATGCGTAAAACAATGACAGTACAATTGAAGCAAATACAAATTTCTTCTAACAAGCATTAGAAACTGTTGATAACTTGTTGACAGACATAGATAAAACATTGTTTATTAAAGAACTGCCACTTATTATTCTGTATTCTTTCTTTGGTGGCATCACTGATTTATGCCATAATTGGTATAATGCTAAAAAATATTAAAAACGACCAATGAATAACATTGGTAGCATTGATGTCCTTGGTTGCCCTTTCTGTGCTTTCCCATTCATCTTTCCTTCTAGTGCTTCTCTTAGTAGGCATGAATCTTCTCTCAGATCATGGCCTATCCACTTCTTTTGTCTTGTACAAATAGTGTCTATTAGGCTTTTCTTCTCTTCTATCCTCTTCCAGACTTCTTGTTTGTTATTTTTTCCATCCAGTTGAATTTTTCCATTCTTTGCCAGATCCACATTTCAAATGCCTCTAGTCTCTTTATGTCTTCCTTTCTGAGCACCCAAGTTTCTGATCCATAGTGTCACTGGCCACAATGTTTTGACCAATGTTTTTTTCAGATTTCAGTTAAAATATACAGTTAACATATACAGTAGATTAAATCCCAACACACAGCACAATATCTCACCCAATATATAAAAATCTTTTGTGCAAATTTGATTCAATTGTTCATTGTATAAATTGCATATGTAACTAACAAAATGATGGATTTATCTCTCATGAAACAATTACAAATTACATAATTAATATCACTTTGAATTGATTACTGACCTTGGATCAAATGATCTTACAATACAGCCAAATCTTTTGGAAATGTCATCGTCAAAACTCCAGTTGTCTGCAATTCTAAATATCATCAAATAGAAGTTTTGATTTATTGTTACTCAAATTGCAAAATGGATTGTGATGCCCAATGATCCAATGATCACCGGTCTCATTTGAAAAGCTTCTGAAATGTCCATCACCAGGCCCGTAGGAAGTGGGGGTGCAGGTACAGCCTGGTACACCCCTGGAAAAAATTAGGGGATGCACTGAACCCTCTGGATGATGAGGCTGTTTTTTTGCTTGTCACAATTTTTGAAAAGCAGATTAACGATGGGTGATAACTTTTTTTTGCTTGTCAGGAGATTTAAGACACAATAAATGAAGGGTGATGACCTTTTTTTGCTTGTCAGGAGTTTTAAGAAACGATAAAGGAAGGGTGATGACTATTTTTTTTCTTGTCGGGTTTAGTTCTTATGGTTAAATGGTAATTTTTAGCTATGCCCCTGAAAATCTGCACCTCCTGCTAAAAATTCGTTCCGACCAAGGTCGCACACGTGGCTTTGTCCCTTGTGTCCTGGCACGGGTGTTTTTTTGGAAGGTCGTGTCCCTATGGACCCATGGACACGGGTGTTTTTGGCCATGAAATAGCAAAACCACAGTTTATTTTACTGTCAAAAGCAAAAAGTCATCACCAAACTTAAGCAATTTAAAGTCCAAAAGCAAAAAGGTCACCACCTGAGAAAAAAATTAGGACACAATCGTTTTCTGACCAGGTTAAAATGTCTCTGCACCATACAAGAGGACTGACCAAACATAGCTTCTGAGCACTCTCAATCATGTCTCATAAGAGACAAGCCTATTTGCAAGTATCGTTTTCGGTTCCCAGAATGCTGCCTTGGCCATTCCTCTTCTTGATGTTATGTCTTTCTGCATTTCCCATAACTGGTTATCATACTGCCTAAGTATTTGAACTGTGCTACTTGTTTGATTTCATTGCCATTTAGTCTTATTTTATATTAATCCTTAAGCATTTCTTTTTGCTTTCTAATGCTAATTTAGTTAGAAGTTCCTGAAGTTTTTCCTCTGAGTCAGTTATTAAAGTGGCATCATCTGCAAACCTAAGATTATTTACATTTCTTCCTCCGAGTTTGACACCTTTTAGATCTTTGATTACTTTTATGATTTCCTCTCCAAATAGGTTGAACAAGTCTGGTGACATTCTGCACCCCTGTCTTGCCCCTTTCCGTATCTTAATCCATTTTCCTATGGTTCCGTTTATCCTGATTGCAGCTTCCTGTTTCCAATATAAATCCTGCAGCAGCCTTAAGTCTTTCCCATCTATTCCTGAATTCTCCAGTACTGTAAATAGGGTTTCGTGTTCCACACTATCAAAGGCCTTTTCATAATCAATAAAACATAAATACAAATCTTTTTGCATCTCAATGCATCTTTCCCCAAACATTCTCGGTGCAAAAATTGCATGACTACACCCACAGTCTTTTTTTAAACCATACTGTTCTTTTGCTATTGCGTCTCTAGTCTTGCTCCTTGCTCTTTCAAGCAGTACTCTTAGAACTATTTTTGGTATATGGCTTATAAGACTTATCGTTCTGTGATCTCCACACTCTGTTGCTCCTGGTTTTTTGAGTATTGCAATGAATATTGGCCATTCCTATTCTTGATGTTATTCTTGAGGTTATGTTTGCAGATGACACGGTACTAATAGCCGACAGCAGAGAAAAACTTCAAAGACTGATTGACATAGTGGTAGAAGAGGCGGGAAAGCTCGGATTAAAAATAAATCACAAAAAACACAGTCAATGGTAATTACCAAAGCGAAAGAAACCCCTATTTGCAAAGTATATGTTCAACAACACCAAATTCAGCAGGTGCAACAGTTCAAATACTTAGGTGCACAAATCACAAGTGATGGAAGATGCGACGAAGAAATCAGCAAAAAAATTGGCATTGCCAAGTCAGCATTTAGTGAACTTACGAACATTCTAAAAAATCAACACATAACAATGCCAACTAGAATAAATGTGCTGAAATCTTATGTGTGGCCAATACTGCTATATGGCTGCGAGACTTGGACAGTATCCAAAATGATGGGGGGAAAACTCACGGCAACTGAAATGTGTTTTTTTTAGAAGGATGATGAGAATCGGCTGGAAAGACATGGTCAATAACAACAAAGTGTTGGTCAAAGCAGGAACAAGAAGGAGCTTGATGACAACAATAACAACAAGACAGATGGAATTTTTTTGGTCATATAATGAGGAAAGATGGAATAGAGAAGTTTGTTACAACAGGAAAGATTGAGGGGAAAAGAGATAGAGGAAGACAAAGGAGAAGATATCTGGACAGTGGACAGTTTATGCTATCTACAGGGAGCAAACAACAGAACAATTTACATCATTCGTGCAACAGATGACAGAGGGAAATGGAGGTCCATGATGGCCGACGCAGTCAACCTGCATGGCACCTAGAAGAAGAAGAATGAATATTGACTGGCACATTTCCAGTGGCATGTAGCCTGTTTCATACATGATGTTAGCCATTTCTGTCAATTTCCTTGTTCCTATCTCCTCGGCTATAAGTACCATCCCAGTTATTATGTTGTCTGGGCCCGATGACTTGTTTTTCTTTGTCTTCTTCAGAGCCCCCACAACTTCTTCTTCTAGTATTGGAGGTCCATCTACCTCTTTAGAAATAGGCCTGTCACCTCTCTTGTCACTTTATAGTTCTGTAATATGTTCATGCCACCTGTCTAATATCTGACTTTCCTCCATCACTATTTCCCCATCTTTTGTCTTGATGCATTGATTGCTACTAGATTTGCTTCTGCCAAAGAGTTCCGTATTTTATCATGTATCTTTCCTGTGTTTCTTTGTTCTTCTATCTCCTTGCATTTTTTGTTCAGCCATTCCTCCTTTGCCTCATGACATTTTTATATATATTTCTATTCAGGTTGTAGTACTTATCTTTATCTTTAAGGGTGCAATCAATAAACCTTTAAGCAGTCTGGCTAACAAGCTAATGAAATTTCTGGCTGCGAATATGACAAGAAGCATTATCAGAGTTTCCTGGAAGCGTTAGTAGACACCTCCTTGTGGCATGACTGGAAACGACCAGCCAGATAACATGTACTGGTCAGACGTGGGCACCATCTGGTCAGCTAAGAGCTACCGGGGTTGGTGGACAGCAGCAACATCTTGCTTCTCCATGGCGGATGAGAAGCCCAGATGCTCTCCAATGGTGTGGGTCGCATCAGCTTGAGGCGAGTATTGGACCATCCAAAAAAAAGGCTTGGGCTAGAGCACTTTCCATTCCCTTGTCCCAAGAAAACAAAGTATTCAGGGATACAGCTTTGCTTAACTATGGATCACACAAGAAACAACACCAGGGTTCAAGTCCCTGATTTACATACAACCAACAGTTGAAGACCCACCACTATTATGATGACTGCTACCCAAAGCTCCTCTGGAGACGGTAACAGTCCGATGACCTTCGGCAGTCGGCTGCAACACCTTGACCCTCGACATTCAATCAACATTGCCACCTGGAACGTTCTCACACTCTCTTCTCCAGGATATCTCACAGCACTGGTTTTCCTCCTCCCGAACCACCAATTATCACTGTTCACGTCGCTCGACTATCTCCAGACATCCCCACCAACCATATCTTGGACATCCAAGTGCACGATGGAAACAAGCAGCCACCCCATCCTAATTGGAAGCGACTGCGCGGTCGTTCAAGAAAAACGTGGCGGCACCAAATTTGTAAAAATCGCTGACCAACTCTGTGGTCGGACACGATCAACAATGGTCATGTAGCAACACAATGGCCCCAGTCGGCTATGTGATAACGACAATGATGAAAATTACCAGAGAGACTTGGAAACGTTTCACAGTGTAAGCCAATTTTTCTTTGTTGAATAAATAAACTACTTATACTCACTGACCACTAACAGAACTGCTCCTTTTGTGTTGTATAGGCTTGATTGCTCAGTAAATGACCATCCGATCCAAATGGAATAAGTTCAGTGTAGATTGTGTAAACCAACAGCAGGGATTCACCTACAGCAGCGGTTCTCAACCTTTATAGTGCCGCGACCCTTTTAATTCAATTCCCCATGATGTGGCGACCCCCCAACGGTTACATTATTTTCGTTCAGAATGTAAACTGCTAAAAATAATAATGCTACGACAATCAAAATGTTCGAAATCGTTATTATTTAATTGTCTCCATGTCTATCCTCGAATGACAATTATAGTAAAACAACTAGTACGTCGTAACTACCACTGAGGAAATTTTGTACAATAACAAGAAAAGAGACAACCCCATATTTCTGATGGTCTCATGTGACCCCTGGCAAATCGTTATTCGACCCCCGTGGGGGTCGCGACCCACAGGTTGAGAACCACTGACCTACAGGTTAGAGGTTTGGCACTACAAAAAAAACATAAAAGAATTCTGCCAGAAGAGACAAAAATTTGTTTTTGGAGACACTGTGTAAAGAACTAGAAGAGGATAACAAAACAGGTCGAACAAGGGAACTGTTTAAGAAAATCAAAGATGTTATGGGAGACTATCATTCAAGGATTGGAACAATAAAAGGTGAAAATGGCAAAGACCTGATGGAAGCAGAGGAAATCAACAGAAGATGGGCAGACTATACCGAAAAACTTTACAAAAAGACTCTGAATATACCTGACAAGAATGAGAGCATTGTTACAGAGTTATTCTATTCTATTCTATTCTACTTGATAATTTATGTAGTGCTATAGCATGGCCAAGGCCAAAGGCAAGAGCGTTTTACAAAAGGCAGTCATACGATATACGAAATAAATGCGTTTTAAGGTTCGATAAGAACAACTTGAAATTGGTTGTCATGGTCACTGAAACTGGAAGTGCATTCCAAAGGAGAGGATTGCCCCGAGTCACGGATCTTTCTCCAAGCTTCACGGTCTTGGACGGAGGGGGAACGAGAGGTGAGATCGTTTGCTAGAACGGCTGTTTGCGACAGTCTGTCATCACGGCCTGCGTATCAACGCCGAAAGATATTCCGGGCAGAAAGGGTCATACAAGGCTCGGAAGGTCAGCGAGCAGCGTTTAAAAATGATATGCTCCGGGATCTTGAGCCAATGGAGCTTATCCTCAATAACGGGTAACATGGTCATGCCACCTGGCACCGAAAATCATCCGGCGGGCGTTCAGGACCGATTGCAGTCGGCCCAGCTGATAGTCGGAAGGCCGAGGAGGAGGCTATTGCCATAATCCAACCTAGATAACACCAGGGCATGGACTAGATGTATCGCAGCTGATTTTAAGATGTAACGACGAATCTCCCTAATCTTTCGGAGCTGAAAGTAACAAGCGTGGGTTACGAAGTTCACTTGGCCGACGAACGATAGGGAGTCATCAAGGAGAACACCGAGGAGGCGCACTTTGGTAGACGGAGCGACGACAGCATTTCCGATCGTAAACGGCATTCGACTGATCTGGTGGGCCCTTCAAGGGGTGTTAATCCACAACAGTTCAGTTTTTTCGGGGTTTAACGCAAGGCAATTTGTCGCTGTCCACTGCATTATCTCGCAGATGCAGTCTTGTAGGCGAGATCGCAGACGATCCATCTCCAGGGGTGGGCAGTAGGAGTACACCTGCCCGTCATCAGCATAAGCATGCCAGGCAAGCCCATGGCCCATGCGAGTCTACAATGCGTCCCACATCCGCGACGTATAAGATAAACAGGAGTGGGCCTAGGATCGACCCTTGTGGTACTATGCAGCGTACAGGACATTTAGCTGACGTGCGGCCCTCCCAGGTGACAAACTGCATCCTCTCGGAGAGGTAATCGCACAGCCAGAGTAGCGCTTGGTCTTTAATCCCGAAGGATAGCTCGAGGCGGTGAATGAAGATAGAGTGGTTGACGGTATCGAACGCTGCGGAGAGGTCAAGCATACACAGAAGCACCTGATCCCATTGGTAATCGCGTCAACAATATCATTGAAAATCCTGAGCAGGGCTGTCTCAGTGGAATGGCCCGCTCGATAGGCAGATTGATGACGCGGCATGAGACCGTTACAGGCCAGGTGCCTGACGAGTTGCGTGTTCACTAGTCTCTCGAGCAGCTTCGACAGGAATGGAAGGTTGGTCTGAAACTGGCTAAGGTCGATGGGGTCAAGGCCTGCCCGCTTAAGGTGCAGGCGGGTAATGGCATGCTTCCACGACAACGGAAACTTGCCATTAACGAGGGAAGCAGTCATTATGGCCATCATAAACGGAGCCAACGTGTTTTTCATCACATCCTTAAGAAGCCACATAGGCAGTGGGTCAGATGAGTACTGCTTGTTGGGTGACGATCTGACACTGATTTAGAACCGGAAATATTGGAATCTGAAGTGACAAAGGCTATGGAGAGTATAGCAAACAACAAAGCACCAGGATATGACAATATCCCTATAGATTCACTCAAAAATGTTGAGGATGAGGCCATAAAGGTTGTCCATGCAAAATGCAAACAAAGGTTGAACACATTACAATGGCCAAGGGACTGGAAAAGATTGTTATATATCTCTTCTGCTATTTGTTAAAATTTTGCATTCAGCTGGGAGTAGTGAGTCCTGTCTGCACCTCCCTTTGCTTTCTTTCTTTCTTTCTTTCTTGTTTTCTTTCTTTCTTTTTCTTTCTTTCTCTCTTTCTTCAGCAGCCTTTAGGGTTTCTTCAGACAACCATGCTGTTCTCTTGGTCTTTTTGAGTCATGGTACATGTTTTGTTGCTGCTGCTGTCGTCGTAATAAACTCTTTCATCTCTATCCATAGGTCATCAGGTGGTCTGTTCTCCAGATTAAGTGCATGAAATCTGTTGTTTACTTCCACTGTATATTCATATGGTATATTTTGGACATCATGCTTTTTGCTTGCCTCTTGCAGTGCACACCTTTTTTAGTCTGATTTGGAATTTGGCTATGAGCAGCTCATGGTCTGACCTGCTATCAGCTCCTGGCATCAACTTTGCATTTTGTACAGAGCTTGTCCAGCATTGTTGGCAAAGTACAAAATCTATTTGATTTCTAAACTCTGTTTCGGTGATGTCCAAGTGTATTGTCTTCTTGCTGGTTGCTGGAACAGAGTGCTTACAACTGTCAAGGTATTATCATGGCAAAATTCCACCAGCCGATCACTGGCCTCATTGCAGTCTCCGAGGTCAAAATTGTCTACCACTCCATAAAGGTTGTCCATGCAATATGCAAACAAATGTGGAGCATATTACAATGCCCAAGGGACTGGAAAAGATCCTTGTATATCCCAATTCCAAAAAAAGAAACTCCATGGAATGCTCAAATCATCGAACAATTGCCTTAATACCATATGCTAGCAAAATAATGCTGAAGGTTGTTCAGACATGAATGAGACAATACAAAGATAGAGAGTTACCAGAAGAACAGGCAGGTTTTCAGAAAGGAACATGCACAAGAGATCAGATCACAAACGTGCGTTGGATCATAGAAAAGAGCAAAGAATACCAGAAGTACATAAATATATATGTGTGTGTATGAGTGTGTACCTTATAGACTACTTGAAAACTTTTGATTGTGTGTATCATAACAAACTATGGCAGATTTTAAAAGAACTGGAAGTGCCAAAACACCTTATTTGCCTATTAAGAAATTTGTACACTGGACAGGAAGCAGCAGTAAGAATTTGATATGAAACAACTAGATGGTTCACACTGGGCAGGGATGTGCGAAAAGCATGCATTTTATCGCCTGATCTTTTCACCATATATGCAGAATACATCATGAGGAAAGCAGGATTAGATGAAATGGAATTTGGCATCAGAGTAGCAGGATGCATCATAAGATATGTAGATGAAACAACGTTGTTGGTAGAGAGTGAAAGTGACATGAGACAGATAAAGTAAAAAAAGTAAAGTAAAATCTCATGAATTTATATAGCGCCCTGGAAGCAGCACAACAGTAGCTGCTTATTCTTAGTCACTCAGCACCTCTCTTAAAATAGCCATAAGAAAGGTATGAGATCAGCCAGGCAATAGTCAACATCCAAAGGGCAGTGACAGTGGCGTAACGTGGGGGGGCGGGGGCACTTTGTTGACTGCCCCCGGGCCCCGGGCGGGGGCCCCAAAGAGGGGTCTAAGCTAGGTTAGGTTAGGGTTAACCCTAGGTTAGGGTTAGGGGCTTAACCCTAACCATACCATAGAAGTGAACGTGCCGTGACCTTTTTTTTTTTTTTTTTTTTTTTTTTTTGCTCGTCAGGTAAAAAGGAGGCTGATGACGTTTTTTTTTATTTTTTTTTTTATTTTTGCTCGTCAGGTAAAAAAGGAGGCTGATGACGTTTTTTTTTTTTTTTTTTTTTTGCTCGTCAGCCCGAAACTTTGGAACTTTGGGGCCCCCATGACAAAGATGCCCCCCGGGCCCCCAAAAGTCACGCTACGCCACTGGGCAGTGAGGCTAGGTTGTTACAGCTATGGAGGATATGATTTAAGAAAAAGGAAGGATTTAAGCTTACACCTGAAGACTTCAAGAGTTAATGCAGGAATTATAGGAAATAGGGACTCAGATTTTATTGTTTGAAAG
Organism: Metaphire vulgaris; assembly: GCA_018105865.1. Classification (NCBI taxonomy): domain Eukaryota; kingdom Metazoa; phylum Annelida; class Clitellata; order Crassiclitellata; family Megascolecidae; genus Metaphire; species Metaphire vulgaris. Next base: position 6,294,676 of record CM030838.1, on the reverse strand, counting down.
TGTTCAAGTGTGCGGAGGGAAGCTGGGATCGAGCTCCAAAGTTCAGGTGCAGCGTATGAGAAGGCATGGTTGAAAATTTTCAGGGATGACTGATTCAGAGGGCGTGAAAGAGAGAGATGAGATGATGAACGTGTGGGTCAAGGAGGCTGAGGGGTTAATAATGATCTAAGGTAGACAGGCTTTGATGACTGAAGTGAGCTATCATCATCTTTGCTTTCTGCCAGCTCATCAGCGGCAATAGCTAGACACAAAATGTTTCCAAGAAGTTCTATCTTCTGTCAATCGTCTTCCTTCTACTATTGTAATTCCTTTCATGTTCATGTCTTCTCTGATGTTGTCCATCCACTTTTTCCTGGGTCTTCCTCTTCCTTTGTTTCCTTCTATTTGAGTGTAGAGAGCCTTGTATGGTAGTCTCCTTTCATCCATTCTGTTGACATGCCCATACCATTTTAGTCTTTTTCTTCTAATTTTGTCGATTATTGTATCCTTCATGTTGAGACGTTGTCTGATGTCTTCGTTTCTTATTTTTTCCAGTGAGCTATATGTAAGTGTTATTATCTTATATTGGATACGGTCTGTTATTTTAAGCCAATGTAATGATTTTAGTATGGGTGAAATATGGGAGATTTAGGTGACTTAGTAACAGCACAAGCCGATGCATTTTGTATTGATTGCAATTTGTTGATGGAGGCTTTGGAAAGGTTGTAGTAGAGGGAGTTACAGTAATCTAATTTGGAGTGGACTATTGAGGTGGTGACTGTGGAGGCAGTTTTGATATCAAGGCAAGGATGTAGGTGACGAAGGTCACGAATATGAAAAAAGCAGGCTTTTGAAAGTTGGGAGATTTGTGATTTGAAGTTTAGAAATGAATCAAATTTGAATCCGAGATTTCTTGCAGTTGGAACAGAGGTTATTGTGGTGTCAGGAGCCAAAACTAGCTTAGGATTGTTATTTTTTGAGCTGTTGAGGTAGTCCAATTAAAAGAAACTCTGTCTTAGATGAGTTGAGAGCGAGGAGATTAGATGACATCTGTGCAGAGATTGAAGAGAGTGGAGATTCAAGCTTAACGATAGATGCATCAAATGAAGGAGGTGAGCAGGAAAAGAATAGATGAGTGTCATCGGCATAGAGTTGGTGATTTAAATTGAGGGAATTAATTAAAGATGAAAGCGGTGTGGTGTAAAGGCTGAACAGTACAGGCCCAAGAACAGATCCTTGAGGCACAGCATAATCTACACTGTGAGATAGATAAATTTTGCCAAGACAGGACACTTGAAAAGACCGAGATTTGAGATAAGATGCAAACCAGTTGTGAGTTTTTCAGATATTCCAAACCAGAGAGAGAGTCGTTCGAGCAGAATTTTGTGATCTATGGTATCAAATGCAGCAGAGAGGTCAAGGAGACAAAGGCCAGTAACTTGTCGGAAACCAATTGCGGTTAAGAGTCTGTCATGAATGTAGGCGAGAATGGTTTCAGTTGAGTGATGTTTAGTGTAGGCAGACTGAAGAGCATTATATAGCGAGTTATTTGAAAGGTGTTTGGTCAGTCTGGATACTGACAAGAGTTAAAAAAGAGAGCACTAAAGCAGGTTTACAATTAAATATCAAAAAGACCAAAATAATGGCATTAGCACAGAATGATAACTGGTTACTGAATGGACAGGAGATGTAAATGGCCACCGATATCACATACCTAGGAGCAAATATAAACTGTAATGAGGATGTTGAAATAGACATAAAGCAATGCTTACAACTGGGTAAGAGTGCTATGACAAGACTGGAAAAAACATAAAAGCAGAGACATAAAAAAGAGACAAAAGCCTACATCATGTGAGCAATGGTATTTCCTATAATGATGTATGGTTTGGAGAGCTGGACACTTCGGAAAAAGGACCGCAGGCGAATTGACGCAATCAAAACATGGTGCTGTAGAAAAATGCTGACGATCTCATGGACAGCCAGGAAAATAAATCAAGAGGTGATTGCAGAAAACAAGCCAAAACAAACATTGGACTTCCAGTAGCACCATTTTGGCTGCTCGCACGTGTCTGTACATGCTACGGAATATAGCCGTTCTTGGCGGTTTTACCGACGTCTTGTGCTAATTTCTTTGGGCTAATCGCGTGAATTGTCGCCTAGCTGTCATTTTTGAAGTGGTCGGCGATCGTCTTTGCGTCTTCTCTGCACTGAATGGATTGGATTTATGTTGCCTCTGTCAGCGTGATTGGCCCGCCATTTTATCTAAGCCACCAGCCCGTCGATGGAGTCTTCTTCTTCTTCTTCTTTAGGTGCCTTGTCTTACAACGTTGGTGACCATGGACTTCCACTCCTCTCTGTCGTATGTCGCTTGTAGCAGTTCTACTTCTGATATTTTGTCTTTCACGTCGCATAGCAGGTTTTCGATGAATGTCAATCTTTGTCTCCCTCTTGCTCTTTTCCCCATCACTTTCCCTGTTGTGACTAAGTTTTCCAGGCCTTTTTTTCTCATTATGTGTCCGAAGAATTCTAGTTGTCTTTTCTTTATTGTCTTTAACAATTTCCTTCTTGAGTTTGCCTTTTCCAAAATTTTCTCGTTTGATGTTTCTCTGTCCAAGAAACCTTCATCATTCTCCTTAAAAACCACATTTCCACTGCCTCTAATTTTTTCTTCATCTGTTTGGAAATTGTCCACGTTTCTGCGCCGTATAGCAATACCGACCATACATAAGTTTCCAAGACCCTTATCCTTGTTTCCATTGATATTCTCTTATTTGTTAAGATGTGTTTTAGTTCCACAAATGCTGATTTTGCCATGGCAATCCTTGTTGTTATATCCTTTTCACATTTCCCATTGCTGGATATCCAACTTCCTAAATATTTGAAGTCATTTACTTGCTCTATTAGTTGTCCATTTATGTATAGTTGGCATCTTGGTGTATCTTTTTGTTTGGAGATCACCATGCAGTATGTTTTCTTTGTATTTATTTTTAGACCCTTTCTTTCGCCTTCCTTAACTACTTCGTCCACTAATTCCTGTAGCTTCTTTTGTGTGTACGCCATTAATGCTGCGTCGTCCGCGAATCTCAGGTTGTTAATGTTCTGCCCTCCAATTATGATTCCTTCCATGTTCTCTATTTTTTCCATGATTTCCTCTCCATGGAGTCTACAGGCTATAAATGATGGGTAAGAGTGCTATGACAAGACTGGGAAAAACAGAAAAGCAGAGACATCAAAAAGGAGACAAAAGCTGCATCATAAAATCATAACAATCATAAAATGATATTAAAGAGAGAAAAAACAACAAAATGCATATGTCTATCTAGGGATAGGTACAAAATATAACCATTTATCAGCGCTGTCTTCATTTGAAGTATTATGCACAACGTTTGTGTTTGGTTGTCAGCGTTGTTGACAGCGCCTTTGACTTTGGCCTTTGCCATGCTACGGCGCTATAGAAGTTGTCCAGTACCATAACCATTAGAAGACTGTTTCAGTTCACGCATGGAATTCCATCTTCAGTCGGTTCTCAACAAGTTTGGTGATGGATTACTGTCTCGCAGATGACCACCCTCAAGAATTCACCGCCTGATTTTTGCCACACGGAGAATTTTGCTCAGCATCCATGCGGTCCTTCAACATCCTTTCTGCGTTTTCGCTGACTCTTCAATGGAACATCTTCTTGCGGAAGACTGACTTCTGAAGGGCTCACTGCCCGATTTTGACATGGCAGCGACCTCTTTTCGTGCCATCTGAGTGGATTCTCCCTCAAGACCAACATCTTCCGTTCCATGTTGATTTGTCAGCGTTGTTGACAGCGCCCTTGACTTTGGCCTTCGCCATGCTACGGCACTAAAGAAGTTGTCCAGTAACATAATCATAACCATTAGAAGGACTGATCCTAAAACAAAAACTGGAGTTGTATGGGCATATTATGAGAAGACACGATTCACTGGAGAAATCATTGATGCTAGCAGTTGTTGAGGGGAAAAGAAAAAGAGGAAGACAGGAGACAAGATGGATGGATAATGTCAGTGATGCTAACAAGGACCGCCCGCCCCCCAAGGACGAGGATAAGGACAAGGACCAGTCCCCCATGGACGAGGACCGACCCTATGAGGACAAGGACGAGGACTTACCCCCAAGTGCAAGAACCACAAGAACTGACCTGTAAAAGTAAAGTAAAGTAAAGTAAAATCTCGTGGATTTCTATAGCGCCTTGGAAAGCAGCACAACAGTAGCTGCTTATTCTTAGGCGCTCAGCCTCTCTTAAAATAGCTATAGGAAAGATGTGGGATCAGCCAGGCAATAGTCAATATCCGAAGGGCAGTGAGGCTAGGTTGTTACAGCTATGGAGGAAATGATTTCAGAAACAGGAAGGATTTAAGCTTAGACCTGAAGACTTGAGGAGATAGTGCAGGAATTATAGGAAACGGGCACTCAGATTTTATTGTTTGAAAGTGTCCAAGTGTGCGGAGGGAAGCTGGGATCGAGTTCCAGAGTTCAGGTGCAGCGTATGAGAAGGTACGGTTGCAAATTTTCAGGGATGATTGATTTAGCGGGCGTGACAGAGTGAGATGAGATGACGAACGTGTGGGTCGAGGAGGCTGAGGGGTTAATAGTGACCTAAGGTAGACAGGTTTTGATGACTGAAGTGAAGTGAGCTATGTGTAAGTGTTATTATCTTATATTGGATACGTTCAGTTATTTTAAGCCAGTGTAATGATTTTAGTATGGGTGAAATATGGGAGAATTTAGGTGACTTAGTAACAGCACGAGCAAGTGCATTTTGTATTGATTGCAATTTGTTGATAGAGGCTTTGGGAAGGTTATAGTAGAGGGAGTTACAATAATCTAATTTGGAGTGGACTATTGAGGTGGCAATTGTGGAGGCAGTTTTAGTATCTAGGCAAGGACGTAGGCGGCGAAGGTCACGAAATATGAACATAGCAGGCTTTTGATAATTGGGAAATTTGTGATTCGAAGTTTAGAAAAGAATCAAATTTGAATCCTAGATTTCTAGCAGTTGGAACAGGGATTATTGTGGTGTCAGAAGCCAAAACTAGTTTAGGATTGTCAATTTTTTTGAGTTGTTGGGGTAGTCCAATTAAAAGAAACTCTGTCTTAGAAGGGTTAAGAGCGAGGAGATTAGATGACATCCAAGCAGAGATTGATGAGAATGCAAAGACAAGAATCAAGGACAAGGACAAAGACTGACCTCTGTCAAACAAAAAAGTCAGAAACGAAAAAACCAAAAACAATTGCAATTTGAATGATCGAATCACAATAATAGAAAAGCAATAAAGTATGTTGTAAAACATAACACTGGTCAACAAATTTTATGCAAGTTTTTGTTTCCTCTACAAATTTTGGTGAAACTAATAGATTTTGACTTGCTGAACACAAATATGTAATTAGAATTTCTGTATCACGTAAGGTTTTTAAGAAATCGACAATTTAGCATTTAGTATTGTAACGTCTTCTGCAACATAATCCTACAGAAGGATCTAGGCAATAATGACAAGACATGAGAAAATTAGAAATGTTTTGCTGTAGATTTTCGTTTGTAGTCACTGTCCTGTGCTTCACGTATCAGTGACCAACAGTAGTCTCCGAGCATAGACGGACTCCACTTTCCCTGGTAGCGTTTCTCGATGCTGGCAATGTCTTTGTGAAATCTTTCACCATGTTCATCACTGACGCGCCGAGATTGTCCGGGAAAAAGTCCAAGTGAGAATGAAGGAAGTGTATCTTCAGTGACATGTTGCATTTCATTGCTTGTAAGCTTGTAGCAGATTTCCAACTTGTTCAACATAGTTTGGCGCCTTGTAGTTGCCCAGAAAGTTAGCAACAACATCCCTGAAGACTGTCCAGGCATCATGCTCGGCACCCTGCAGAAGGCTCTCAAAGTGACTGTCCTTGAGCATCTCTCGAATGTGTGGGCCAACAAAAACGCCTTCTTTTATTTTAGCATCACTGGTGCGTGGAAACCTCTGTCGTAAGTATGTAAAGGCTTCACTTTCTTTGTTCATTGCTTTGACAAAGTTTTTCATTAACCCAAGTTTGATGTGCAAAGGTGGGGGATAAATGTTCTTCGGATCAACGAGAGGATCATGTTTAACGTTCTTCTGTCCTGGAACCAAGTCCCTGCGAGGTGGCCAGACCTTTCTCACATAATGTGAATCTCTAGCTCGGCTGTCCCACTCGCAAAGAAAGCAGCAGTACTTGGTGTAGCCTAGCTGCAGACCGAGTAGAATTGCAAATACTTTCAGATCTCCACATATATTCCAGTTGTATCTCGAGTATTCTATGTGTTTCAATAGCAGCTGCATGTTCTCATATGTTTCCTTCATGTAAGCAGCATGTCCAATGGGTACTGAAGGGTATGAATTGCCATTGTGCAGCAAAACAGCCTTTAAACTTAACAGCGAAGAGTCAACAAAAGTCGCCATTCGGATGGATTGTGCTTACAGCCGAAAACAGAAAGCAATCCATCAATGTCAATGCAAAAAGTAACTGTCGATTTTTTGAAGAATCGAGTTAAGTCTTCATGCCGTTTACGAAATATTGAAATTTTTGTACCTGGAGAGAGCAGATTCCATCCTTGCAACCTAGATCGAAGCAATTATGCTTGATTTTTTGACAAATCTAAGTCTCTGACCAGATCATTGAGCTCTGCCTGAGAAATCAAATGAGGATTGCTGGATGTCGATGGCTCAAACTCTGGGTCTTCCGTAGCTGAATCATCAACTATCTGCAGCATTTCATCTGTCTCTGCATGCTCGTCCTCGTCCTCCAGTGTCCAAAACTCGGGTGGTGGTGGTTTGGAACAGGAAGACTCTCGTCTTGTGGAACTGGTCTCATTGCCGAGGCAAGGTTAGGATACTCAATAGACTTCCTATTCTTTGAAGAAAATCCTGTAACATTCGTCATGCAGAAATAGCAATCCGTTACATGATTATTTTGCTCCTTCCATATCATTGGTATGGCGAATGGCATGGATGGACGCTTACCTGCAAGCCAAGCTCGCAGACTGGTAGCACAAGATGAACAACATATATGAGGTGCCCATACTTTGTCCTGGTCGCCAATTTTGCATCCAAAGTATAACTCATATCCTTTCTTTATGATTGCTGTCATACTCTGATTCTGCGATTTCAACGTAAACTCTCCACAGATGTAGCAGAACGTGTCACTGCTATTGCGACATCGACGCGACATTTCAGAAACTTTAATTAAATTAGTTAATATATTCAATCACAGCCTTTAACTAAACAGTTATATCTCATCAAATAGAAAGACTGCAGCTGCTTCCTAGTGCTGCTTGGTATTTATATAGGACTGCGTAACCATAGCAACAATGCATGCTAATCATGTAGTCTTGAAGACAGGTTTGTCGCGTCTGTGCATGTCTGGACATGCCTAATTATATTAATTTTCAAAATCCATGTAGTTAAGTGAGCCAGCAGTGCATATTACATCTGTTATGGCGGTCACATAAGATTATTGCCTAACCTGAATACCCATAACTCAGATAACTCTCGAAAACCACGATTTTAAAATTCTTATAATTTTAAAATTTTAAATCAGCTTTTTCTCAAAAAACTTACGTGATAGGAAAATTTCAAAATTATTCCTGTAATCAGCATGACAAAATCTACCTGGAACACCAGAAATTGCACAGGAAACAAAAACCTTGTTGACCAGTGTAATCTAGTCAACAGCAATGTTGCATTTCAAATAAACAAGTGTTTCCAGCAGCTGATCAGTCATGTGTACACGATGAGGTCTAATTATGAGACCACTTTGCGAAAACACTTGTTCAACTGGAGCAGATGTCGCAGGGAAACAAAGAATTCTGCTAAAGAATCAAATTATTTCTCTACTGGTATTATAAAGGAAACTTCTCAACAGGTATTATAAAGGAAACTCCTCAAACTGGTATTATAAAGGAAACAATGACTACACATTTAGAGTAACTCAAAGCAAGTATGTAGCCTAAATATAAATCCACATACTACTCTTAACTTGTAACATAATTATCCAAACAATTGAAAATGGTATACAAGTAATTTGGTCCTTATAAGGATTTTTCAAGGACTAAGTTACAAGGACCAGGACAAGGACCGATCTGCAAGGACGAGGATAAGGATGAGGACCAAGTCCCCAAGGATGAGGATAAGGACGAGGACTGACTCCCCAAGGACCAGGACAAGGACAAGGACTTCAAATTGGTCCTTAAGGAGTCCTTAAGGACAAGGACCAGGACAAGGATTAACATCACTGGATAATGTTATGGAAGCTATGAACATGAACATTGAGGAACTGAGATATGCGGTCGAAGATGGATGACACATCAAAGTCCATAATGTCACATAAAGTCGGAGACGACTGCATACTGAGAGAGAGATATATATTATTTAGGTCGATATTATGTCTAACATCTTTGTTTCTGATCTTTTGAAACCGGGCTAATCCAAGAAGTCTCAGTAAGCAGATCATTTAAGCCACTACCAGCCTAAGTACATCTGTTTCTTTCATGCTCCATGTCTCTGCACCATATAATATTTGTGGGACAACCATGGTATTGTATATTTTGACTTTAGTGTTTATTTGTATGTCCTTGCTGCTCCAAATTTTTCATAATCTCCCCATCTTTTGCATCCCTTGGTGATTTTATGTTTTGTTATTTTTTGATAGCTCCCATTGCATCCTTTGGTGATTTTCTGTTTAATATTTTTTATAGCTCCCATTAGACAATTTTTCTTCCAACACAGGTGAAACTTTCAACTTGTTCAATTGTTACATTCTTCAATAATAAAAAATAAGGCTTAAAAATTCAGATACAATAAAGCAAATCATAGAAGAAACAAAACATACCCAAAAGAGTACACTAAACAGGAACCATTTGCAGGAATATAAGGGCCAGCTACACACATATCCCATCCACCATCTGTTACATTTCCAAGACGAACATGATGCCTACATTCAGCATGCAACTCTGAGATGTATCTATATTAGAATACAAAGCAGTACTAGATTAAATTAGCTAAAGTAAATACACATATTTTAAGGAATAAAATTAAGCGCTATTTCAAGTATCAAAATATTTATGTAGTGCTTGTATTAAATGTTTATATATACCGGTACTGTATACAGGTTCAAGAAAAAAACAATGCATTTTAAACATTTTTGAAGGTAATCAATAGTAGAAATATATTCAGTTAATTAACACAGCTCCAATTTTTATGCAATGTAATGTAATGAACCTACCGTAATTTCTATTTCTATATGGAACTCACTACCGGATTATGTCGCAAACTCTGACTCTCTCGCACTTTTCTTAAGTAATCTTAAGACTCAGCTGTTGTAAAGTGCTTTTGTCTTTGGCCATTTTTGCCATGCTTACTGCGCTATAGAAATCGTCTATCTAATAATAATAATAATAATAATAATAATAATAATAATAATCTTGTAGGTTTAATTCAACAAATTAGTCTTATCTCTGATTTTTCTCTGCTTTTTCTCACCTCAATACACTCCTGTCCTGTGTTCCTGTGACCAATCAGTTGTTGTACGTGTTTTTTTATAATTGTGCTATTAACGTGCCATATAAATTTTAAGTACAAAGCTACAGTGGCAACACAGAAGAGCCCATTTTAAGTGTTGGGAATTTGCATGTTAAAATAGGCACTTATGATGAAACCTTTCTGATGATACCTTTAGCACAAAGTTTTGCCGATTCCCATAGTTTTCATATTCAAAAAGTCTAGCCTTTTGGGAGTGATTCAGACAAGAATGCCTTCTGTTTTTCAAAATCATACACAGACTGCATATTGTAACGGTGTTCAATCACACTCGGTTACAGTAGACTCTGGTCTTTGCCAATGATCTTATCTTGGTTCTCTCCATTCTACTCTGTACACAATGCCAATTGGATACCTTCTCTCAGATACTTCTATCGATTACCATTTCTATACTGAAAACACAACTTTTCATTGCTTTTGACAAGACCTCCCCAACTTCAATCAATCAATCAATCAATAAACTTCTATAGCGCCACTATAATAATGCCCTGGGTATCAGCCGATGGCGCACAAATTGAATTAGAGCCAGGTCAAGCCACAAAAGATCAATCAGAAACTGCGGGAGAGCCACCTAAAGGGGATAAGCCAAGTGAAACAGATGTGTTTTAAGACCAGACCTGAAAGATGATAAATTGTTAGTTATACCAAATGATATTGATAATGAATTCCAGAGTTATGGCCGCACACTGAGAAACAACTAGTGCCAATGACTGTGTGAGAATAAGGAACAACAAATGAAGGTCCTGCCGAATACCTAGTGGAATGATTAATAGGTTGAGGGATAAGTCGCATCTTGAGGTAATTGGGTTTATTATATAACATGGTTTTGAAAACTGAAAGACAGATTTTATAGTTAATTTGGTATTTGATAAGAAGCCAATGTAGGGACTGTCTAGCTGGAGTTATATGTTCGAATCTAGTAGTTTTGGATATGACCTAACTAAGGAATTTTGTAATCTCTAGAGTTTCTGCATATTTGAATTTGTGATGCCAAAAAGCAGGGAATTACAATAATCTAGGCAATAACAACTGCTGCCGAGTTCCTGCATCAGGATCAATGATCTCGAGCTACACCCAGTCTCCTCCGTACGGAATTTGGGCATCTACCTTGACAGCGCAGCGATGATGAAGCTGCACGCAGCTAAAACCATTGTCAGATGCTTTGCCTCTCTCCGGCTGATCAAGAGTCTACGTTGGCCAGTCTTCCAAGCCGTCCTTAAGATGCTGGTCGTAGCTCTAGTTCTCACTAGACTAGACTATGGCAACGCCGTTCTCGCCAGATCGCCTGCTTATCTACTCGGTCGGCTGCAATCAGTCCAGAACGGGGCTGCTCGTCTCATCCATCGGTCAGCTTGGTGTGAGCACGTCACTCCGTTACTTATCGATCTGCACTGGCTGTCTGTGCCAGAGTGCATTAAGTTCAAATTATCAACTCTCACTTATCGTTGCCTGCATGGGACAGGACCGAGCTATCTGTCAAACGAGTTATGCAGCGTCTCGGATCTGGAAGGACGGAGACGACTGAGATCCGCTACCAGACGTCCCTAGGACGTGTCTCATCACTGTCGGTGATCAAGCTTTTGTGGCAACCATGTGCCACAGATAGCGATATTATTATTATTATTATTATTATTATTATTATTATTATTATTATTATTATTTCCTAATTATTATTAAAGATCGCTTAACTGCATAAACTTGTTAGTTAATAATTTAATCTAATTAATTAGCGTTTATAATAATGTATTTTGCACTAAGAAACTGACTTTCTTTGGACTACCACCCCTCGGAGAAGGACGCTAGTGAATTGTGAACCGTTCATGATGGGTGATGCAACCATTGTCCCCTCAGAGTGTGTGAGGTTGTTGGGGGTCCTCTTTGACGGGACTCTGTCGTTTGAGCCGTACTTAAATGACGTGATCAGGTGATGCCACTTTCAATTGAGAAGAATATAATCAGTCCGGCGCTATCTGCCTGTATCCGGTGTGGTTCACTTGGTCCAGGCCTTGGTGCTAACGAGGATAGATTACTGCAATAGTGTGCTGTGGGGTCTCCCGGTCAATAAACTGGATCACCTGCAGTCTGTGCTTAATCAGTCTGCGAGGATTGTGTTCGGATGTCGTTGGTGCGAGCACGTAACTCCACTTCTCAGGGATCATCTTCATTGATCAGGCAGAGTCGGCGGCATATGGCGATCGGGAAACTGAGCGGGCGTTGGGGGCCGCCCGACCGCCGGCCACGCTATGAGAACGCGAGCCGGGGTCACCACACTTTCCCGATAGCTGCTGCGCGCACCTGGAATTCACTTCCTGCTGACATCCAAGAGTCTCCATCACTTGACACATTCAAGAAACATCTCAAATCTTGGCTATTCAGAACTAGTTATTTAGTTATGTAATGTGTTCACGCAGTCTTTCGACTAGTCACCACAATAATCTTGACTTTACTTACTTACTTAGACACCAATGCATTGGCTAACTGAATAAGAACAGGCTTAGGGAGGGAGGAGATGTCTGATGCAATAAATGTCCTAAATATGATCATGAGAAATTTTGCAGACTGAATTTATGTGACTGGTGAAAGAGAGAGAAGAGTCAAATGTCACACCAAGGTTGTGAGCATAAGTGCTTTTAGAAACAACAGTGGAATCTCCGAGAATTACAGAATCCAGAGATTTTGATATGGTCAATTTAGCTAGGGTACCCAATAGCAAGAACTCAGTTTTTGATGAATCTAGAAGAAGCTTATTTGAATCCATCCATGACTGAATATTAGTGAAGGCACTGGATAGAATCTCAAGGAATACATTTGAAGAGGAGTGATCAAAAGAAATGAGAATTTGTGTATCATCAGTTTAACCCCTTAACCGGGCGCGACGGCTCAGAGCCGTCCAGTTTACATTGAGTTACAGATTTATTCCCCAGTTAAGGGGTTAAAGATGATAGGCCACTTGATGTTCATCAAGAAGTGAACCCAAGAGGGTTGTATAGAGAATAAATAGCAGAGGGCAGAGCCTTGAGGGATGCCACAAGACAGATCAGTGGGAGTTGATTCTTATCTATTATCACTGATTGAGTGTGGGGTGTAATATAAATGTAAATGTAAATATAAATAAAATGTAATATATAAAATAAAAAAATATAAAATAAATATATAATTGTAAATATAAATAAAATGTAATATAAATGTAAATATAAATGTAATATAACTCTTGATTAGACTGTCGTTCGGTGAGCACATCGCCAATGTCACCCGCTCATGCTACCACCAGTTACGGGTGATTAAAGCGATGCGCCGATATCTCATGGTGTCGGCGACAATACTACTTGTCTGGGCGTTAGTCCTGAGCCGAATTGACTATTGTAACAGTGTGCTATTGGGCCTTCCTGCCAACCTGCTCAACAAACTGCAATCCGTGCTCAACGTCTCGGCGTGACTGATCTTTGGAGCACGATGGAACACTCACGTCACGTCGCTGCTTCGCGACAAACTCCATTGGCTACCAATACGGGAGCGGATCATCTACAAGCGATGCCTGCTAACTCACTGAGCGTTACACGACCCCACTTGTCCGGACTACATTGCCTCCCTCCTACAGCGGACCACGACGCTGGAACGACGTTGGCTGCTCAGATCTGGTAGTCACGTTAAACTGCTAGTGCCTCCCCCGTCTAAAACGGCTAAGTTCGGGGACAGGTCAGTTACACGGGGCAATCCAGGACTGTGGAACTCACTACCGGACTATGTCACAAACTCTGACTCTCTTGGAATTTTTCTACATAATCTTAAGACTTACTTATTCACCATCGGATATTCGTAGTTTTGTAAAGCGCTCTTGTCTTTGGCCACTTTTGCCATGCTTATTGCTCTATAGAAATCGTCTAGCTAATAATAATAATAATAATAATAATAATAATAATAATAATAATAAAGTAAACCAATGTAAAGCAGTATCAGAGATTCCAAACCAGTGTTCAAGATGATGAAGAAGAATAGAATGATCAACAGTATCAAAGGCGGCAGATAGGTCAAAAGTAAAAGAGCAGCCAGTAACCAATTCAACAGAATGTGGCCCTAATACATTTCCACAAGTGCTTCAGCCAGCTTTTGTGTGCCCACAAGCCCCACATGCAATCTTTTTACTAATTTTTGAATCTGAAAATATTCTGCATGCTAATTTTATACCACAATCTTGAGATAAATAACTATACTGACCCCCATGACATGTTAGCGCTAATTCGGAAGCAGTAATAATAATAACACTGGTCAACAAGGTTTTTGTTTCCTGTGCAATTTCTGGTGTTCCAGGTAGATTTTGTCATGCTGATTACAGGAATAATTTTGAAATTTTCCTATCACGTAAGTTTTTTGAGAAAAAGCTGATTTAAAATTTTAAAATTATAAGAATTTTAAAATCGTGGTTTTCGAGAGTTATCTGAGTTATGGGTATTCAGGTTAGGCAATAATCTTATGTGACCGCCATAACAGATGTAATATGCACTGCTGGCTCACTTAACTACATGGATTTTGAAAATTAATATAATTAGGCATGTCCAGACATGCACAGACGCGACCAAACCTGTCTTCAAGACTACATGATTAGCATGCATTGTTGCTATGGTTACGCAGTCCTATATAAATACCAAGCAGCACTAGGAAGCAGCTGCAGTCTTTCTATTTGATGAGATATAACTGTTTAGTTAAAGGCTGTGATTGAATATATTAACTAATTTAATTAAAGTTTCTGAAATGTCGCGTCGATGTCGCAATAGCAGTGACACGTTCTGCTACATCTGTGGAGAGTTTACGTTGAAATCGCAGAATCAGAGTATGACAGCAATCATAAAGAAAGGATATGAGTTATACTTTGGATGCAAAATTGGCGACCAGGACAAAGTATGGGCACCTCATATATGTTGTTCATCTTGTGCTACCAGTCTGCGAGCTTGGCTTGCAGGTAAGCGTCCATCCATGCCATTCGCCATACCAATGATATGAAGGGAGCAGAATAATCATGTAACGGATTCCTATTTCTGCATGACGAATGTTACAGGATTTTCTTCAAAGAATAGGTAGTCTATTGAGTATGCTAACCTTGCCTCGGCAATGAGACCAGTTCCACACGACGAGAGTCTTCCTGTTCAAACCCCCCGAGTTTTGGACACTGGAGGACGAGGACGAGCATGCAGAGACAGATGAAATGCTGCAGATAGTTGATGATTCAGCTACGGAAGACCCAGAGTTTGAGCCATCGACATCCAGCAATCCTCATTTGATTTCTCAGGCAGAGCTCAATGATCTGGTCAGAGACTTAGATTTGTCAAAAAATCAAGCACAATTGCTTGGATCTAGGTTGCAAGGATGGAATCTGCTCTCTCCAGGTACAAAAATTTCAGTATTTTGTAAACGGCATGAAGACTTGAATCGATTCTTCAAAAAATCGACAGTCTTACTTTTTGCATTGACATTGATGGATTGCTTTCTGCTTTCGGCTGTAAGCACAATCCATCCGAATGGCGACTTTTTGTTGACTTCGCTGTTAAGTTTAAAGGCTGTTTTGCTGCACAATGGCAATTCATACCCTTCAGTACCCATTGGACATGCTGCTTACATGAAGGAAACATATGAGAACATGCAGCTGCTATTGAAACACATGAATACTCGAGATACAACTGGAATATATGTGGAGATCTGAAAGTTGTTGCAATTCTACTCGGTCTGCAGCTAGGCTACACCAAGTACTGCTGCTTTCTTTGCGAGTGGGACAGCCGAGCATTATGCGAGAAAGGTCTGGCCACCTCGCAGGGACTTGGTTCCAGGACAGAAGAACGTTAAACATGATCCTCTCGTTGATCCGAAGAACATTTATCTCCCACCTTTGCACATCAAACTTGGGTTAATGAAAAACTTTGTCAATGAACAAAGAAAGTGAAGCCTTTACATACTTACGACAGAGGTTTCCACGCACCAGTGATGCTAAAATAAAAGAAGGCGTTTTTGTTGGCCCACACATTCGAGAGATGCTCAAGGACAGTCACTTTGAGGGCCTTCTGCAGGGTGCCGAGCATGTTGCCTGGACAGCCTTCAGGAATGTTGTTGCTAACTTTCTGGGCAACTACAAGGCGCCAAACTGTGTTGAACAAGTTGGAAATCTGCTACAAGCTTACAAGGCAATGAAATGCAACATGTCACTGAAGATACACTTCCTTCATTCTCACTTGGACTTCTTCCCGGACAATCTCGGCGCCGTCAGTGATGAACATGGTGAAAGATTTCACAAAGACATTGCCAGCATCGAGAAACGCTACCAGGGAAAGTGGAGTCCGTCTATGCTCGGAGACTACTGTTGGTCACTGATACGTGAAGCACAGGACAGTGACTACAAACGAAAATCTACAGCAAAACATTTCTAATTTTCTCATGTCTTGTCATTATTGCCTAGATCCTTCTGTAGGATTATGTTGCAGAAGACGTTACAATACTAAATGCTAAATTGTCGATTTCTTAAAAACCTTACGTGATACAGAAATTCTAATTACATATTTGTGTTCAGCAAGTCAAAATCTATTACTTTCACCAAAATTTGTAGAGGAAACAAAAACTTGCATAAAATTTGTTGACCAGTGTAATAATAATAATTATGCACTTCTATAGCACCATTTCTAATACTCAAGGGTATCAATCGATGGTACTTCAAATCCATCCGCAAAAGACCAGGCCATTCCAGAGATCAGTCAGAGGGAAACAGCAAGACAGACTATGGAGGAAATGCTAGTTGGAAGAGATGTGTTTTTAGCCTAGATCTGAAAATGCTCAGTTTATTGGAAGATCTGACAACCAGAGGGAGAGAGTTCCAGATTTTTGGCCCAGAAATAGAAAAAGCTCTCTTACCAATTTCAGTGTTTGTTCTAGGTACATTTAACAATGAATCAGCAAATCTTGTTGAATGATAATGTTTTGGATGGTTTATCATAGATTTCAAATATTGAGGTTGGCCAGACTGCAAAATTTTAAAAACAAGGACACCAGTCTTAAAAACAATTCTTTGTTTTACTGGCAGCCAGTGTTACTTTTGAAGGACAGGTCTAATGTGATCATGCTTTGCGAGTTTTGTAATGGCCTGAGCCACAGAATTCTAAATCCTTTGGAGTTTTTGTATATTAGATTTGGCCATACCATTGTAAAGAGAATTGCAATAATCAAGCCTACTGCTGACAAGGGCATTGGCAAGAGGAATCAGAGCAGGTTTCGCACAAGATCACGAATTCGTCGAATGTCTCTGATTTGAAAATGAGCAGCTCTGCTAACCTTATTTATGTGTTCATTAAAAGACAGGTTTTTGTCAAATATTACACCTAGGTTGCGGACAGACTGACTTTGATTAACTGAAATGTTGTCAAATTTAAATGAATGCATGTCCTCAAATTTACTTAAATTAAAAGATGTACCAAGAAGTAAAAACTCGGTTTTTGAAGGGTTTAATGCAAGCTTATTACTAAACATCCAAGACTGAACATTTTTCAGACAAATGGATAAATTTTCTAGTGACGCCGAAGAGGTATTATCATCAAAGGCTATAAATAACTGTGTATCGTCAGCATAGAAATGATAGTCAGCAGAGAATTGTGAAAGAAGCGATCCAAGGGGCATTGTATATAAGGTGAAAAGGAGAGGGCCTAAAACAGATCCCTGGGGAACACCGAAATCTAATTTAACTGAGTTTGACTGAGCACTGATCCTTTCAGCTGAATGTGGAAATGAAAAGAACTTGTTCAATGTTTCCAACATTGTTTACCTCTTGAGAATTTAGCTTATGTTTACTGCAGCAAGCATGTCTCCTAACACTGCTAACAGCCATTAGGCCATCCGATTTTACTGAAAACGAACAACTGCAAGTTCAGTGATGGGCAACTAGTTAACTAATTAGTTGCTAACTAAAAGTTTAACTACTTTTTTTAGTTAGCATCATAGTTTAATTAAATATAAATAGTTTAGTTAAAATGATAGTTTAACTAAAAAAAATTAGTTAATAACTAAATAGTTTAACTAAAAAATTTTAGTTGGTGATCCGAAATTACAGTACCTTTTTTATCTATTCCTTTTTGGTTAATTTTTTCATGACAATGATAACACTATATATCACTGATCTTGGTCAGAGACCAGTGTTTTTATTAACTTACTTACGATCTTTGATCTCATTGGTAGGGAAATGCTTTTATATGAAGTCGTTTATCTTTAGTTGGAATTATAATATTGAATTACATCACAAGTAGCGTTTTCTAGCAACGGAAAAGTGAAAATGAATAGCTTATTAGTAAACATGTGTTACTTAAGAAGTCAAATTGAAGTTAAAGGACCCAAACCAAGCTCATAATGACTGCAAGAATTTCAGTGCCACGTGCCGCTTTTGCCGACCAAAAGTCAAGCGATGAGACTCTTGACAAACTTGTGTTCCTGCAAGACTAAGACTTAAATAGACAATCAATGATTAATTGATTCAATGGTTCATTGACTGACATGTTGATGCTGCCAGCATCGTCTATGTTTTGAATTGTTTTCATGAACACATACTTAATACATGAAAAATAGTTGTAAAATTAGTTGCAAAAAGTTTAACTAATTTTTTTTAGTTTAGTTAACTATTTTAGAAAGTTAGTTAGCAACTAAAAGTTTAATTACTTATTTTTAGTTGAAATTTAGTTATAGTTTAACTAATATTTTTTAGTTAGTTGCCCATCACTGTGCAAGTTCTGCATCTCACCACTGACCGGTCACGATTATCTGATACAAACCATAATTTGAACTCCTGGTCGTTCATCCATTCGTCCCGAAAACAAATCCCTTATTCTTAAGCAGCATTGCTCTACTGACTATGGTTTCCTCTTCCACAACAGATGTGAGTGATTCTGAATCTAAATATTCATTTGACAGTTTCCACTTTTGCTGGTGTCCATATCCATAGCTTTAATTATTATATTATTCTCAAAATTTTTATTCAATGACAGTTTGTTATTTCAAAATCAGATTAAAATTAAAATTTAAATCTTATTCCTTCTCAAACACATTCATTAACAGAGAACAAACAGTCAGAGTGCAGTATACTTCTGATTAGACAAAGACACCAAATAGTTGTCCACTAATCGCTCGAATTAATGATTTTGAATATTCAAGGGACTTCTTCTTCTTCTATATGTGTCATCTTCATTTTGAAGGTTGACAGTGCAACTGGAAGAATGACTTTGGTTGGATTTTACTAATATTTTGGCCTGTTCTGGTGAACATGATGTGTCTGGCCATTGACAGCTGGCTTTCAAATTTTGAGTATTCACTAAAGCACTAATCTTGCTTAACATCTCATCTGGTTTTCATCTGTTTTGTTTCGACAGTGGCGTTTAAGATTGAGGTTCCTTCTTAATAAATCCTTTTTGTCGCCTTTGGCCATGGCTATTCTGATCTGATGCATTGTCCATCTTCTGTTATGTTGAGATACTTGTATTCCCTCACTTGTTCTAGCTTGATGTTATCTAGTAGAATGTTATGTTTCATGCTTTCCTTTTGCTTATTATCATTGTTTGTCCTCTATTGATTTCCATTTTGTATTCTTTTCCTTTTCAGTCGATTCCCAGCCATTACAATAGCTAATTTTACTATATTGCTTATAACAAAGAAAAAAGCTGATTCTTTGTCTATTACCACCAGCTTTGATGATTTTTGTATTTATATGTATTTTTATTCTTGTCATTTTTAAAATGAATTGGCTGTCTTATTTTATTTTCAATGTGGAAGACAGTATAATGCATGATAAGATGTTGCTGTAGGGACCTTTCAGATGTTCTACATGTTAAGGTAACAAATTATAATTGATTGTACAAATGTTTTCAATTTGTAGTTTATGTACATCATACCCAGGAGTGTTTAGTGTCTAGACTGCAATATGGTTTCTAGAACTGTTTGTAATAGTTGGAGAATTGGTTGGTTTTGCTATTGATGTACATTTACACCCTTGCTTTTATTTATTTATTTATTGAAAGTTAAGATTTATGTGGTAAATCATCCTAGAAGGACTACTTGAACACATTACATAGTACATGAATAATATTTATTTCAGGAAATTTAACAGAATAGCTAAATCTCGAACAGCCAAGTCTTCAGACACTTCTTAAATATGTCCAGAGAAGTTGATGTTTGAATACAGATGGGAAGACAATTTCCAGGCATCAACCGTTAAGAACTGGCTTAAACTGACCGGTAACCGGACAAAGCCTTTATGGCAGGCCTACTGGTCGCCGGCAGTCAATTATAAGTACTAGGTGTCTTGACCTTATCTATAGATCTCTAGATAGCATTGACATTGGTTTAAAATGTTGAGTGGAGCCAGATGTCTGGGAAGTGTGATCAACCTGGATAAGAACGCCTTCTACTGTCGAATGTCTGCCCAGATCTCTGGAGTTACCTAGGTATGATGTACTTTTTTTGGAGATAGGAGGGACCAATGTTATGATGCGGTTGAGGCGGATCTCTGTGCTGAAAGAAGAGTAAATAACGTCTGTTGTAGATCCATTTTAAAAAGTTTATTTGCCGGAGTAGGGGACTGAGAGTCCAGTATTAGGTCGATCAACAGTGGCGTGATGTGATCATACTTAAACCTTGATCGATGGGTCAGGCAATGTGTGCAGCCTCATGAAGTATGCTCTGGAGTCTGTCGAGGTGTTTCGGGAGCCCCTGCTGGTGGCGTTACCATAGTCGAGTTTAGTGATAACTAAGGCACTTATCAAAGTCTTCAGGGCATTAAGAGAGACATATTTTTTTCAGGGGTATGCTGCGGATCAACGCGGACCAAACATTTAACACAGGTACGGGTGGTGCCAGGTTGTGCTGGGCCTTGAATGTGTGATCGTGAACTTCACGCGCTGGCAGAGCAGGCGAGATGGTCGACTTCTCCGTGCGTCACCAGGCACGCTGCATTCTGGACACTTTGAAGCCTTTTGCAGCAGGTAGTCGCTAACACCGTAGAGGACACTGTTGAAGTAGTCCAACCTGCTCTTAATAAAGGCCTGGGTATTAGTCAGTGACTTCCTAGATGCAACTGGAAGAATGACTTTTTCTGTGACATAGCGCCATTGACAGCTGGCTTGGATGGATATCAGTAACCATTAACCTTTTCAGCGGAGCCAGATGAGCTCGGTCTTGTGAGATTGTCGATTCCCAGCAATAGGTGATATTGTCTTCTGGTTGCCACCCTTTGAGTTTGTATTTATATGTATTTATTCTTGTCATTTTAAAATGAATTGGCTGTCTTATTTTATTTTCAATGTCTTTGCATGATAAGATTGAGCTGGAGATGTTAAGGTAACAAATTATAATTGATTGTAAATGTTTTCAATTTGTAGTTTATGTATGAGTGTTTAGTGTCTAGACTGCAACATGGTTTCTAGAAGTTTGGTTTGGAGATTGGTTGGTTTTGCTATTGATGTGATTGCTTTTATTTATTTATTTATTGAAAGTTGATTTTGTGGTAAATCAGCTGAAGGACTACTTTGAACAACTCATGAATAATATAGGTCAGATTTAACAGAATAGCTGTCTCGAACAGCCAATCATCTGCATAGTTGAGGTTTGAATACAGATGCAGATCATGCAGGAGTACTTGGTTGCGATCTCTGGAGTTCGACTCGAGAAGGGAGATGTATGCAGGATCGACCAGGTATAATGCTTTCGACCCGATCTCTGAAGACTGGGATGGGTCCGCAGCCGGTTATTCAAAGGGGACTGAGAGCCTAGGTCGATCAACAGTGGCGTGATGGACTGGTTCAGGCGTGCACTGTATGCTCTGAGTCTGTCGAGGTGTTTCGGGAGCCCTTGGGTGGCGTTACCATAGTCGAGTTTTAGTGATAACAAGGCACTTATCAAGTCTTCAGGCATTAAGAGAGACATATATTTCGTGAGGCGCGTGCTGGTTATTATCGATATAGATGCCGAGATTTCTGATGATGGAACCATTAATCCGGACCAAGGTGGATTGGAGCAGGTGATGGTGCCACCCATATAATTTACTTTGCAGTATTGAGCTTGATTTCCAGCCATTCTTCAGCAATCGTGAAGTTGTTGGGTGAGAGCTGAGTCAACTCCCACTTGGGTATCATCTGCATATAGGTTTGCCTGCAGCTGAAGTCAGGTCTAAGTAGTATCAGTGGACCGTTCTGACTGGGTAATTCTCCGATGTTGAGTTTCCGTAAGTGCGCTGGAGTTCACGTGCGGTGATATCTGCAATTACCTTCAGGACCACTGTAGTATCAGTGCCGCTTACCTTTCCGTGTCGAAGTGATATCTGCAATTACCTTCAGGACCAGGTCTCAGTCAGTGTGAGGCGTGGTAGGCCGACTGAAGACTTGGAAGCAGCTTGTGAGTCGTTAGATATTGGTTGAGCTGACTTGCTACAAGGCGCTACAGTAGCTTAGAAGAATCGATAGGTTGGAGATCGGCCGATATGATGCTTTGTGCATATGATTGTTGTGACCAGAGTTCTGTCACTGTTTTATTAACAAGCTTGTGAGTTAAACATTTAGAAATGCTTATTTTCAAAATTTGTTACAGATGTTATCAGCAAACTGCTTTACAGTGATTACTCCATTTAATTTATACATGAATGATGTTACTTCAGATTGGTTGTATGCAGTACACAACTTTTAATGGGAAATTAAAGAACAACTGTTTATTTCTTTTGTGCTCATCACAAGTGTTCCAGTTGTTTTATGTTTGTCCATTTACTTTGACTTTGTCAGTTTCTTCTATATAGTTACTTTCTGCATTTACAATTGGATTTCTTTGCTTTGCAGATGTTATTGATAGTTTAGGCATTTTGTGAGTTGAGGCTCTGTTTTGGACATATTTGCTAATACAATGTTTCTCTTCTCATCTGTAATATTGCAAGAAATTAGGTAAAACATTGTTTTCATTGTATTTATTTGTTTTAGAGTGCATTTTGATTTTATTTTGGCTCTGAAGAGTTTCATTTTATAAGAAGTAAAAAAGTTTGAAACTACTTGATGTTTGCTGTTCAAATTATTTAAGCATGAGGCCAAATGATCATCCCTTGCCTTTAAGTCTTCTTTCAAGGACTAACCAGAATAAATACAGAGAGTTAGAAGCTTCACACTTAATGAGTGGACACAGAGTAACAGTTAATGCAGATACATAAGAATTTGTCTTATTCAACATGCTTGTCACAAGATCAAATTGTGGTGTATTGTGTACCACAATCAATGCTCCACAGCTGTGAGCACCAAAGATTATTCACCATCACAGGAGTTCTACCGGGAACAGTGATGAAACCAGTTGTTTAAATTCTTAAATGCTTATCAAAATTCTTAAATGATCACTTCGCTGTAAGCTGTGATATTTGCAGCTTTCAAAGATCAATGTTCAAATGTCATCTTCATATGACTGGCAAAGGTAAAGGTAGGTCCTGTACTCGAGTCCGAGCGATGGGTTCCGGCGCTTATCTCCGGCCTGGGCAATCAGCGATGTAGGTGGCATAATCCATTAATCTGGGGTAGGTTGCCATCACTTTCCCCAGACCCACGTTTTAGCTCACAACTTAACGCTGCTCCTCAGCTTACAACTGCCCTCTAGCAAGTAAGGTTGAGTCAACCTTAGGACTCCTGCGGAAATTGAACCCGCAACCTACTGCTCCATCGTCCAGCATTGTTACCACTCTTCTAACTTCCTGCCTCATATGACTACATCTACAATCATTGTCACACTCCTTAAATTAGAACAGTTCCTGGCATTCTTGCTCTTTCTTTCTATTGGTGGTGGTGATGGTGCTGATGATGATGATAACAAAATTGCATTGATAATTATGATGGTGTTGATGATGATGATGATGATGATGATAATAATAATAATAATAATAATAATAATAATAATAACAACAATTATTATTATTATTATTATTATTATTATTATTATTATTCTTCTTCTTTCAGGTGCCATGCATTGCTGCGTCGTGGCCATGGACTTCCACTTTTCTCGATCTCTAGTGTTCCTCAGGAGTTCGATGTTATTTCCTATCCCCATTTCTCTCTCATTCTGTCTGTATATTTTGATCTTTGTTTTCCTCTTGATCTTTTACCCTCCACCATGCCTGTCACTGCCAAGTTTTCTAATCCTTCTTTTCTCATCACGTGTCGAAAAATTTCATCTGTCTTAACTTGATGGTAGTCATCAGTGTTCGTCTCTCTTCCATCATCTGTAGTACTTAACCCGTTAGTTCTCTTGTCTGTCCATGGGACCTTTAGCATCCTCCTATAAAACCACATTTCTGCCGCTTCCAGTTTCTTTTAATCTTTTTTGATATGTTCCACGTCTCAGATCCATATAACAAAACTGACCATACATAGCATCTAAGCACTCTGAGCCTTGTTTCTTTTAATATTTTCTTGTTCGTTAATATTTGTTTCATTTCCATGAAGGCAGATTTTGCCATACCTATTCTTGTTATTATGTCTTTATCACTTCTTCCATCACTTGTAATAATGCTTCCCAAATATTTGAAATAAGTTACTTGTTCTATTTCTCTTCCATTTAATAAAATCTTGCATTTCGCACTTCTTTTTGTTTTGTTATTACCATAGTGAAGGTCTTCTTTATGTTTATTTTTAGTCCTTTTTCTCACTTTCCTCTGATAGTTTGTCCACCAGTTCCTGTAGCCTTCTTTCCGAGTATGCTAACAGTGTTGTATCATCCGCAAATCTTATGTTATTGATATTTTTCCTCCTATCCTTATACCTTCCATCTCCTTGATCATTTCGAATATCTCCCACACAAGTTGAAAAAATCTGGTGATAGTCCGCACCCCTTGTCTCAATCCCTTTAAGATCTTTATCTTTTCCCTATTTCCCCATTTAGTCTAATAGCTGCTTCTTGTTTCCAGTATAGATCCGCTATTAATCTTTTGTCTTTTCCGTCGATTCCTGCTTTATTCAGGCTTTCAAATAGGTCTTCATGTTTGATGTTGTCGAAAGCCTTCTCATAATCGACAAAGGGGTGGGAGAGGTAGTACCTTTGTCTGTACGTAAGTATGGACACTGGTCCTCACCACTCCTAGGGCAAGAGGATGCTTGTGTATCCTATTGTCAAGACCGTCCGTGCGTGATGAAGAATCACATCCTACTCGAGGTGTCACTGTCAATAACAAAACACGGCGGATCTAGACTTGACCAGTCGAAAAACAGGTCCTGGGAGTGGGCAGCAGCACTACCCAGTACTCGATAGAGGTTACGGATGATTGACATCAACAAGGCTCTGTCTAGAAAATCTAGGGGCATGGGTGTAACACCTTTAATGACCCTAGAACTGCGAAGAGAAAACCCTAATAAACTGGTAGAAGGTAATGGCAACCCACTGCCGTATTTTTGCCAAGAAAACCATGGACGACGAAAAGAAGTTTAAGCACAACGGCGTGAAGGGGACTCTGGGCAACGCGCAGAGTTCCTCGCCTGGTAGGGAAGGTCATGGGCAGCAGGTGACGCCCGACCATCAGCCAGCTACTGCGCAAAAATATAAAACCCAAAAAGGACAAATTACCAGAATTGCCACCTGGAATGTAAGGACATTATATCAGATAGGGAAACTGAGTAATGTTGTGCAAGAAATGAGAAGAATGAGGATAAACATACTAGGAATTGCTGAAACAAGGTGGGAAGGACAAGGTAAAATTAACACAGAGGGAAGGACGCTCATTTACTCTGGTGGAGAGTCACACCAGGGAGGAGTAGCATTGATAATGGACGAGGAAATATCTAGAAGTATAATAAATCACTGCATGGATTTCAGACAGAGTGCTGATGGTAAAAATCAGAGCACAACTGTTCGACATAAATGTGATTCAGGTATATGCTCCAACTACAGATCATTCAGAAGAAGACATAGATAAATTCTCTAATGACGACTTGGATAAGGCGAAAAGTAACTGTAAATCACAGGAAATAACAATTGTGATGGGGGACCTGAACGCAAAAGTAGGCAAGGGAAAAACAGGAATGTCAGTGGGACCTGGAGGTTTGGGAGAGAGGAATGAAAGAGGGGACAGATGGGTGGAATGGTGCGAGGAGCAAAGAATGATAATTACAAATACGTGGTTCATAAATCACCTAGAAGACTTTGGACATGGAAGAGTCCAGGAGATAAAACCAGAAATCAGATCGACTATATCATGAATCGACGGCAGATTTCGAACTCAATACTGCAGTCAAAAGCTTACCGGCGCGGACTGCAACAGTGACCATGCCCGGTAATAGCAGATGTGAAAGTAAAACTGAGAAGGCTAAGGAGAAAAAAAGAAACAATAGAAAGATACGACTGGAAAGAAATGGAAAAGAGCTATGAACTAAAACAAGAATATCAATTGAGATTAAAAAATAGATTCCAGGTGCTAGGTGAAGAACAAGACATAGTTAAAATATGGGAAGACTTCAAGGAAGCGGTCGCGGCAACAGCGAAAGAGGTAACACCTAAGGAAGGAGAAGAAGAAAACAGCAATGGATGAAAACAGAAATAATGGATATGATGGAAGAAAGAAGAAAATAAAAGATAAAGATGAGGTAAAATATAACCTCTTAAACAGAAACATAAAGAAGAAATGCAGGGAGGCAAAAGAAGAATGGCTAAACAACAAATGTAAAGAAATAGAAGCGAGTAAAAACACAACAGATATACACAAGAGGATAAGGGAAGTAATAGGTAAAAGAAAGGGAGGGTTCAATTGCTCTGGCACTCCGTGCATAAATTCAACAGATGGGAAATTGCTAATGGAAGAAAAAGATATACGGGAAAGGTGGGAGGATTATATAGAAGAGCTGTACCACGACGACCGAGGACAAAAACCAATAATAAAGGAAATAGATGGATTACCTATCCAGGAAGAAGAGATCGCCAAAGTACTGAAGAAAATGAAGAGAAACAAAGCAGCTGGTATGGACAAAATAACAACAGAGATGATAGTATTTGCAGGAGAAATAGGAATTCAAAAACTAACGGAAATAACAAACACTTTCTACGAAAAAGGAGTTTTACCAGAAGAACTATGCAGTTCAATCTTTGTAGCTATACCGAAAAAAGTAGGCACAAGGGAATGTAAAGAACACAGAACCATAAGCCTCATAAGTCATGTGACCAAAATAATTCTAAGAATACTCCTACAGAGAGCAAGACAAAAAATAAAAGATCAAATAAGTGAAGAACAGTTTGGTTTCAAAGAAGATAGTGGTTGTAGGAATGCAATCTTTGTTCTAAGGATGCTGAGTGAAAGATGTATCGAAAAGCAGAGAGACCTTTACTTATGCTTCATCGATTATTATTATTATTATTATTATTATTATTATGCAAGACACTTTCTGGAGCGCCATAAGCATAGCTAACAGGATCAAAATCAAAAGTGCTTTACAAGAATGAGGTATTAAACAAGTATGTTTTCATCTGTTTCCGGAACTGATCCGGCAATGTCTCAACCGTAAGCGACTTCGGGAGCGAGTTCCACGAGGTGGGGGCCCCAAGTTGGAAGGACCTGTCCCCAAACCCCGCTGTCATAAGCGGCAGAGGGACGATCAGATGATTGCTAGGCCCCAAGCGTAGTTGAGAGCGGCGTTCTACCATAGAGTATCTTTCGAACAGTTCGGACAGGTAGGTCGGACAGAATGGATCATTAAGCGCTCGGTGCATGAGCCAAAAACGTTTGAACAACACGCGCTTGGGGATCCGCAACCAGTGTAGACGATCCTTCAGGAGCGGCGTGACGTGGGCACTCCATCTGGTTCTGTAGATGAGTCGAGCCAAAACATTCAGAACCATCTGAAGTCAATTTAGTTGCCTATCCAGTAGTCCATATAGCAGACTATTACAATAGTTGATGCGGGCAACTACCAGTGCCCGGACCAAGTCGATCACCTTCAAGGTTGGAAGGTAGCGTCGCACTTCTCTAATTCGTCACAAGTGAAAGTATCCTGACCGGATAGTAATGTTCAATCGTGAGTCGAACGAAAGCGACTCATCGAGGAGTACACAGAGTAAACGGAGCTGGCTAGTGGGTGTAATAGCTACACCCTCAACATTGAAGGTGGTGCGGTCAATGAGGTGTTCCCTGCGAGGAGTAGCGAGCCAGAGAAACTCCGTCTTTGCCCGGTTCAGCGAGAGTCGATTCTGATCAGTCCATACCCGGACGGCCACTATACACGACTCAGCTCGTGTGCGAAGTTCACTAGCATCAGATGGTAGGCAGGATGAATAGGCCTGCACGTCATCAGCATAGGTGTGCATCATGAAGCCAAATGATTCAATGATTCGGCCAATGTCCGCAGTGAATAATAGCGGACCTAGCATAGAACCTTGGAGCATGCCATGGGCACGAAAGGAAGTAGACGTCTTTCCCCTCCAGCTGACCAGCTGGGATCTGTCGTCAAGATAGCTTCAAATCCAGGCAAGGGCCACCCCAGTTAGCCCGTAAGAGCACTCAAGCCGGTCAAGCAGGATCCCATGGTCGACTGTGTCGAAGGTGGCCGAGAGGATGAGGAGGCAGATGAGAGCCTGTCGACCACTGGCTGCCGATTCGATCAAATCATTGACAATCTGTAGGACCGCTGTTTCCGTCAAGTGCCTCCGGCGGTAAGCAAATTGATTTGTTGGCAAGAGACCATTCACATTCAGGTAGGAAACAAGCCTGTTGTTAACCAGTCTCTCTGCCAGCTTCGAGAGAAATGGTAAGTTTGAGATTGTGTGAAAGCTGCCAGGGTCTGCCTGGTCCAGACCTGGCCGCTTAAGGTGCGGAAGGACCATGGCCTACTTCCATATGGCCGGGAATTCACCTGTTCGTAAAGAGGTGGTCATGAGAGCCACTAGATATGGAGCAACCAAATCCACAGACTCCTTCAGAAGCCATGTCGGCAGCGGGTCTGCCTGACATTGTTTGCTGGGCTCATTCCTCACGATGGACACTACCTCCTCGATCATCGGAGCCGCAAACGCTTCTAGTGAGGCCTCTGTGAGCCTACGAAGCACTGGAGGGTCAGCTCCCGTTGTTCTACTCCTGATGTCAGCCAACCTCCGATCCAGGAACTGGTGGTAGTCAGAGGCGGAGAAGCTGGACTGACGCGTGCACCTTCTGGTATCATGGCCGAGAAATTCCCCAAATGCTTCCAGGTGGTGGAGGCATCTCCCTTGGCAGAATCAATGGCATTTCTCCAGTACCGCCTGCCCTTCCTCCGCACCAGGGTCTGACTGTTCTTAAGGGCAAGACACCACTCAGCGTGTGCCACCTCTTGAGCCGCAGACTCTGAAGATCTCCTAAACGCTCTTTCGCGACACCTTGCTTCCCGCCTTGCTTTCCTGCACTCAGCATCATAGAACGGACTTGAGGGTCTATTTCGCAACGAGAGCTCAGTGATTGGGGCCAGATCATCAAGTATAGTTGTAACCTCAACCCGGAAACTGTCTGCCAGATCAGCGGCAGACCTGATGGGGTCAGTCGGTTGGAATAGCAGAGATTCTTTAAGCCTTGCTCTAAATTCCTCCAATCGGAAGCCTCCCACTTTCTCCTTCTAATCGTCGAGTAAATCGGGGGAGGGCTGACAGTCGATAGTGACCAATGGACCAGCCTATGGTCGGATAGTCCAACCTCTGTCATCTCAGCCGCTTCAGTGCAGTCAGGAGAAAAGGTGAGTATGATATCAAGGGTCCCACCCCACTCATGTGTCGGGTCCATAACCAATTGCAGAAGATTAAATACCTCAATTATATGACGGAATCTCAACATGTCAGGGTCGGCGGCCTTCTCAAGGTGAATGTTTATGTCGCCTGTGACTACAGTGAGACACTGGTAAGTACCCAGCGATTTGAGCAACTGTGTAAATTTCTTAAAGAGTTGGTCGGTGATCGGCTGTGATCATGGCCTATAGACGACCACGAGGAGGAATGGGAAGAAACCTCCTTCAACACGACAGCAGAGGTGCTCGAACGTCGTAGTCGCCATCCTCGTGTCAACTTTAGACAAATGAATTCCAGACTTGGATAGTAGAGCAACACCGCCATGGTTGGTGCATTGCAGGTTGTCTCTCTTGGCTGACGCAGGAATGGGACGCATGAGTTCCACAACATTGTAACCGAAACTCCAACGTCTCATGGTCACACTGTCGGAATGCTCATGCCACGTCTCCATAAGCGCAAGAAAGCTAAGTGTATGTTCATTGAACAGATCCAGTATATTCTCGAATTTGATACCCAACGAGCGGATGTTCAGAAGTCTGCCCCTCAGCCTCCGTGCCACGGGACAAATATGCCTCTGGAGCCGAGGGACGATGAGCACCGAATGTTCCGTGAGTAGAGGGCCCACATGAAATTGACGACGACCTGAAACTACGATAGGGATGGTTCTTTGTCATGTCCGTCCGCCTCTGGACCTGTGGGCCTTCAACCACCACGGTGGCAGTCCGAGGATCACCCAATCAATCCTGCAGTGGACACAAGATGAAAGCTCCATAGTTCGATCATCTCTGATGGCGAAAAGTGCATGTGCAGTATATGTCTGAACGTGCTCACCACGGGGGTTCGAGACCGTCATATTGGCTGTGTGCTGTACTGAACCAAACAGCAGATCGCCAGAAAACACAGAAGAGGATACTCCGCTGTATTGCACGCCATGTCAGAATACGTCCGCTATAATCCTTGTGATATGAACTCTGTAATCCACGCGACCGTAAACTGAAGCAGGTAAAAGTAAAATTCTCAAGTGACAACAAAAGGACAGGTGTGATCCTCCACTAATGGCGGCACCGCCCACCAAAGTGGATCAAAAAACAATGAAAAACTCCAGAAAGAACAGCATAAGTGTGTATTCCGCTGTAGTTCTCACTATCAGTGTCAACCAACGACCAAAGAGGCCAAAACAAATCCACACGACAACGGTCCGTACCAGCGAAAACGAAGAAAAAAACACTCAACAGGCACAACACCCGTGGGCTGCCAGTAAGGCGCCACCTAGCAAAAAGTCTATAATAATAATAATAATAATAATAATAATAATAATAATCATCATCATCATCATCATGAACATGCAGCCGAAAGGAAAATGGACAAATATCATCAACTGTCTGGGTTGTACCGTTTCATCCCTCTGGCTCTGGAGTCGACAGGACCAATCAACACAAATGGTCTCCACTTCTTAAAGGAAATTGGCAGTCTTCTACCACGACAAACTGGAGATGAAAGAAAGACATCCTTTCTGCTACAGCAATTATCAATGACACTCCAGAGAGTTAACGGTCACCATCCACAGAACTTTCAACAAATAATAATAATAATAACAATAATAATAATAATAATAATAATAATAATAATAAAATGATAATAAAAAGAATGATGATTAGGAAGCGGATGACAATGACGATGATGATTTTGGTGTTGTTGGTGGTGATGATGATGATAATAATAACTGTCTGTGGATAATAATAATAATAAGTGTCTGTGGAAGCATGCTGTCATACGTCCGCATATGAAAAAGACAGACCTCGACCCCGATGATCCTGCTAGCTTCAGACCTGTTGCGAACCTGCCATTTCTTTCGAAGCTGATAGAGCGACTAGTAAGCAAACAGCTTATCACGCACTTGGTTCGCAACGGTCTCATGCCTCACCACCAGTCGGCGTATCGAGCGGGCCATTCCACTGAGACAGCAGTACTTAAGATCTTCAACGACATAGTCGATGCGATCGCAAATGGGGAGCAAGCGCTCTTGTGCATGCTCGACCTCTCCGCGGCGTTCGATACTGTCGACCACTCCATCCTTTTACGCCGCCTCGATCATTCCTTTGGAATTAAAGACACAGCGTTACTTTGGCTGCGCAGTTACCTTTTCGAAAGAACGCAGTCCGTCTCCTGGAAAGGTCATCGTCAGCCAAACGCCCGTCGCTGCGGAGTACCACAAGGTTCAGCCTTAGGTCCGCTCCTTTTTATCCTCTACGCTGCGGATCTGGGCCGGATCGCCGGATCGTACGGGTTAGACTGGCACGCCTACGCGGATGACGGGCAAGTGTACGCCTCCTGCCGTCCCTCAGATACGGGACACCTGCGATCTCGGTTCGAGGACTGTCTACAGGAGATCATGTCATGGACCGCGACAAATCGCCTTGCGCTTAATCCCGGCAAAACAGAATTGTTATGGATCAGTACTCCCAGGAAGGCTCACCTATTAGATCGTTCTCCTCTAACGATCGGTGATGCCGTCATCGCTCCGTCTACGGAGGTGCGCCTTCTGGGTGTACTTCTTGACGACTCTCTATCCCTCATCGGCCAAGTGAGCTCCGTAACTCGTGCCTGCTACTTTCAGCTGCGCAAGATCGCAGAGATTCGACGGTACATTTCAACATCAGCAGCGATCCACGTAGTCCGGGCACTAGTGCTCTCCAGGTTGGATTATTGCAATAGCATTCTTCTGGGGCTTCCGGACTATCAGCTTGACCGTCTTCAGTCGGTCATGAACGCTGCGGCCCGATTGATCTTCAGCGTGAGATGGAAGGATCACGTGACTCCATTGCTAAAGGAACGGCTACACTGGTTGAAGATCTCGGAGCGTATAGCTTACAAACGCTGTATGGTCACATTCCGAGCACTGCCGCGACCTCTCTGCCCGGAGTACATTTCTGCGCTCATACAGCGCCGATGCCGACTGACTGTCGTAAGCAGCTGCGATCAAACAAGCGATTCACCTTTATGTCCCTCCTCCATCCAGGACGGTGATGCTGGGGAAAGATCCGTGACACGCGCAACCCCTTCTTTGGAACTCTCTTCCCGCCTCAGTGACATCCATCACATCCCCGAGGCGTTTCGACTGCCCTCAAGACTCACTTATTTCGCATCTTATGAACATCTGTAAATCGCTCTTGATTTTAGCACTAGCTATGTTATAGCGTTTAATAAATCATCTAGAAATAATAATAATAATAATAATAACAATAGCAATAATAATAATAGCACTATAAAATGTGAGCCCCATACAAAATAACATCGTTGTGCCATTAAAAAAATAATAAAAACAACAATAAAAATTATAATTGCTACCATAGAGTCCATAGTATCTGTCTGCTATGTAGATTCGAGAGTACAGTGTCAATTTAAACTGCTTGCAATCTATAGTCCACTGTGCTAGGACTAACAACTAGGACTCTACAGTATGAAATTCTTCTAGACCATCCTGCCTATAACTATTGTCTTTGAGTATACTGTACTCTAGAGTCCATCGTCCATACGGGTATTATGGACTAGTACAAAAAGTGCCTAGAGTCCATCCTGCCTCCTACACCGGTGAAGTACAGCTACCAGTGACAGTCAAATTCTACTACCTTGCCAGCACCATCTCTTCAGATATGACCATTGACAATGACATAAATTCACACATTGCCAAACCTAACGTCTCTTTTGGCCTACTCTCCAGATGTCTTTGGAGTAGTCATGACATTCAGCTTTATGTCAAATTGGTGGTATACAAAGCAACCATTCTATCAATATTACTCAATGGCTTCAAGTCCTAGGTACTCCATCGTCAATTTGTCAGAAAGCTGGAGCAATTCCACTTGTGCTGCCTAAGATCAACTGCCCACAAACAAAAACGAGATCATGTCCCCAACCAGTGGTGGTTCCAGGTTTCTTGGTGGGGGGTGAATGAATTACCACTCAAATTTTTTGAAGGAAGGTCTTGTTATAGGCTAGAAAGTGGACCCCTTGCAAATGTGTTAAATTTTGCATGGATGGTTAGAAAGAGCAATAAAAAGCTAAACAATGGAGCATACTTCATATTTTTAGCTTTCACATAGACTAGGGCAATATCTCCTGATCTTCTTCTAGTGAAAGCCTTTCTTTCTCAGCCATTCAATGGCATCAGGTTGAGCCTGATGCAGGGTCTCGAGTCCTCTTTTGAAACTGGTGAGGTGGCAGTCATTGACTATGTGGTTCATAGTCTGTCTGATGCCGCAAGGGCAATTCAGGTCATCTCTGGCTCCCCAATGATGAAGCATAGCGGTGCACCGGCCATGGCCTGTTCAATAGTGATTGAGGTGGACCCAATCATAGCGCACTAGGTCAAAGCCAGGTTAGCGCTTGCAGGGGTCTGTGATGAGGTATTTGTTCTTTACCTCAGCAGACTGCCAACTCTGCTTCCATGAGTCCGAACAGAGAAGTGCAATATAGCAGAAAACCAGATTGGATGACGAGACCTCAGACGTTGAGCAGGATGGTCAAAGATGTCCGCGTGTATTGGTAGATCTGGTTGGGCATTAATGTAGGTATTGAGCTTGGATGCTGCGGCTTCACGATGGATAGCTGGCGGGGCGATGTTGCTAAGGACTGGCAGCCAGTGAACCAAGGTGGAATGGATGGTTCCAGAGATTGTCCTCATGGAAGAATTCAGTTTAGAGTCGACCAAATGACGTGGAGGCTTTGGCACCATACTGGGGCACAGTATTCTGCAGTATAGTAGCATAGTGCCAGTGCTGATGTTCGTAGTGTAGAAGTGCTTTCTCCCCACGTAGAGCCGGCCAGTCTTGCAATGATGTTGTTCCTCGAGCCCACCTTTGCCGCAGTTTTTATGAGATGCTTGTGGAATGATGGAGTGTGGTCAAGAGTGACGCCAAGATAAACTGGTGCCTTCATGTTGGATTCTTGTACCATCAAGTTGTACATTGAGCTCAAGCGATGACAAGGTGTGATGTAGATGGAAGACAGATGATACTGTTTTTGCACTGAACTGATCGTCAGGAACCTCAAGACATATTTATTTAGCATCTCCTATTAGGGTCCCTTGTAAAGTGCTCTTAACTTTAGCCTTTGCTACGCCTATTGCGCTATATGAAATTGTCAGAAATAATAATAATATTTAGCTTTCACATAGCCTGAGATACAGCAATTTTTTAAAATAACAGTTTTCCATTTCAAAGAATGTTTTTTCCAAAAATAAATCCCTGGCATGGTGACAGCATCTAAAAAAAATTGAAGTGCATGGTAAAGGGGAGGGGTTAATAAAACATGTATTGTTAGTTTCTATATATTTTTTCAAAATTTGCTTTATAAGTTATAATAAACAGCATGACAAAGAATATTTAGTATCTATCAATCACTGACAATCAGAGATATGGCATAAGAATAGCTAGACAGGCCACCTTGGCCAAGAGCCCAAGTTATGGCAAGCAATCAAATCAAATGTAGCAACTGATATCAAATGTCTATGTAAACAATGCATACGTGCGCTGGCCGTTGATAATGTAGTAACGCTTTTATTAGCATTATTTTGCGTTACCATTACTCGCTGAAAGTAATCCATTACTGTAGCACATTACGATTTTGAAAAGTAATTAGTTACAGTAATTAACTACTTTCAAAAACTAACTAATTACAGTAACATGTTGTAAGTAATGCCCAACACTTGTACACATGGCAATAATGACTGATGTTATAAGGGACCAATTTTGAGGCTTATAAAATGGCATTATTTCCATAATTTTCAGTACTCATTACTAGTATATGCTCTGAGTTCACAATATGAATGGCAGCAATAAACCTTTGCTATAGTAAAAAAAGCATTTTTCTCTTTATATGAACATGGACCCCAGTGAAACATTTCAGAAAAAAATATACAACCTACAGCTTAAATGTAAAAAGTTTAGTGCAAATTGACACAATACTGGAAAAAACCTGTGAAAAATATCTTCTGCATCTTTTTCTAACATATTAGGATGTACTTGAAGCTTAAGGTCCAGAGGATCACTGATTATTTCAAGTCCCATCGTTTTCAAGTAATCTGTTGCTGGAATGCTCTTTATTATAACAGTTTTGAAGTAATTATTGTCAATTGGGTGGCTGCTGTGTTCAATAAAATCATTGGATAATTGTTTCTCTTCCAGAAAACTATGTTTAAAAATTCTTGGTAATGCATCAACCCTAGTCTGAACATCCTGAAAATAATAACATAAAATTATAAAAGTCACTCAAAATGGTATCAAAGCCAGACAAGACTAGTCACACATCAGTCTAAAATCAATCATTTTTGCACAAATAACCATCTCTTTCTAATGCCTTTTATAAATTAAATATACAGTGCATTTGATTACACATGGATACATGCTATAATGAGTGCAAACACAGTACAACTTAGGAATCTAAGGTTTACTGACTCAGTAGCAATTTAACAATCAAATACATTAAGCCTCTGCATTAGCTTTCTTCATTTTAAGACATCTCTCCTTCTGTGTCAGCTTTCATGGAATACCTATAAAAAAGATGGATAAATTTCCCCAAATAAATGTGTTATTCAAAAGGAACTGAAATATTATTAGAAACGGTAGAAAGATGCACATCCCAGTTGCTGCAATGATAATGGTTCATTCATATCATACTTCTACAATTGATTCTTAATTAAAAACACAGGGGCACGAAATAAATCTTCATGAAGTGCCACCCATGACTAGCTGACAAGCAGTGTCAGTAAAACTAATGTCTTCTCTTTCAGGTGCTCTGTCCAAAGACAGGTTCCATACTCCAGTGTCACCACTCCTCTCTATTCTGACATTTTATCTTCAGGGCTGAATACTTGTTTCTTTCTGTAGTGTCGAGCACCACTCAGCATCGATGTCCTTGGTCACCCTTTCTGTGCTTTCCCATTCATCTTTCCTTCTAGTACCTCTCTTAGTAGATTTGATTCTTCTCTCATAACATGGCCTATCCACTTCTTTTGTCTTGTATGAATAGTGTTAATTAGGTTTTCTTCTCTTCTATCCTCTTCCATACTTTCGTTTGTTATTTTTCTCTGTCCAGCTAATTTTTCCATTCTTTACCAGATCCACATTTCGAATGCCTCTAGTCTCTTTATGTCTTCCTTTCTGAGCATCCAAGTTTCTGATCCAGAGAGTGTCACTGGCAGATCAGTGTTTTGACCAATCATTTTTTTAGATTTCGGTTAAAATTCCTTCTCAGTAGTTCTCTTCTGTTCATAAAGGCTTCTTTCCCCATGGCAATTCTTCTCCTTATTTCTTATGACACTTATATGTCACATATGACACTTGGCGTTTGCATCAAGCAGGCTTCCAAGATAGCAGAATTCTTCTACCTGTTCTATTTCCCTCCATGAATGATTATTTTCATTTCTCCACCATGTCTGCTGATTTTCATTGCCTGTGTCTTCTTTAAATTGATTTTCATTCTCTAATCCTTTGATGTTGCATTAAGAGATTCCATCAACCTCTGCAATCCATGGTTGATGTGTGCCATGTGTGCCTGGTCATCGCCAAATCTTATGTCCCTTAATCTTTTCCACCCACCACTACTCCATCTTCTATATTCTCAAAGGCTTCTCTTATGAGTTCTTCTGTGTAGATATTGAACAGCAACGGAGAGAGGCGTCCTTGTCTCACCCCTTCTCAGAGTTCCTGGTTCAGAGTCTTTTCGATTCACACAGATAGATATTGATTGATTCATGTACAAGTTTCTGATGAATTTTTGTTTCTGTAGTTACTGTAGTCTATTCCCATCCTTCTGAGTGCCCTCATCCGTTTTTATCCAGTCCACTCAATCAAATGCTTTTTCATAGTCCACAAAGCAGATGTAGATTTCAAGGCCCCTTTCTATGCTTCTTTCTCCCAGCACCCAAAGAATTCCTATTGCATCTTGGTAGCTTTGCCTTTCCTGAGTCCGTACTGTTCTTCACTGATCCCCTTCACTGCTTCTGCCTATGCTTCTACTTGTTTTGTAAGGATCTTCAAAACTACTGGTATCTTCGAAGCATGACTAAAGTATCCACATTCAGTTGCATTCTGTTTCTTTTGTATTGGCACCATTACTGTTTAGAGGAAGTCTTCTGGCCAATCCCGGTCCAATATATTTCTTGACATAGCCTCACTAATTCTCTTGTTGCCCTTCACCCAGATTCTTGAGCATTTCTGCAGGTATATTGTCAATTCCTTCAGCTTTGTTGTTCTTTAGGTCCCTGATTGCTTCAATTATTTCTTCTTCCAAGATTTCTGGTCCAATATCATCAACTGCAATCTCTGCTTCATCTCCATCAAGTGTCTGTGGTTTCTCTTGCACACAGTACAGACCTTCTATGTATTCTTTCCATCTTGTTCTTACTTTGTCAGGTTCAGTTATGAGAATACCATTCTTGTCTTTCACTGCTGTGGTCGCCCTTCCTCTTTTCTTGTTATCAAGTGATTTTACCTTTGCATACACTTTGTCATATTTTTCCTGGTGTTGTAGTTCCTCCAGTTCTCCGCATTGCTCTGCCCACCACTTTTCTTTGTCTTTGTCAGTTTCTCGTCAGAGTTCATTTAGTCTTTTGTACTCCTTTATTAAGTCTTCTGTATTCTGCCTTTACCATTTTCTTCTTTCATCCATCTTTGCTATCATTTCTGTTGTGACCCATGGTTTCCTGGCATGGTTAATGCTCTTGTATCCTGGTTCCTTCTTTGCATTCATGAATATTGCATCTCAATGCATTCCAGTTTTCATTGGTTGTTCCATGTTGCAAGTTCGTTTTAGATGTTCCTCCACACTATCAGCAAATATCTCTGTTTCTTCTGCTTGAATTGCTCAAGTCCCAACGTGGGTGTATTTCATTTTTGCGTCTTGTGAATTTAAGTTTGATGGTTGCTTTCATTGCCACCAGGTTGTGGTCTGTGTCCACGTCTGCTCCTGGGTATGAGTGGGATTTCTTCACACTGTTTTGGTATCTTTCTCTTACCATGATGTAGTCTAACTGGTATTGCTTCCCATTTCCAGGTGCTCTCCATGTGTACCTTCTTCTTTTGTTGTGTTTTGAACCATGTGTTTGTCACTAAAAGCTTGTCTGTTGCAGAATTCTATAAATTTTGTTCCTCTTTCATTTTGATACCAAGACCAAAGTTTTCAACACTTTTTCTTGCCTTCCTTTTCTACTACAGAGTTCCAATCTCCCATTGTTATCATGTAGCTTTGTTTCATGCACATTACAACATGGCAAATATTGATTATTTTCTATATAAAAAGGCACTTATACTTGTCATGAAAATGTTGACCTACATACTTTTGATATTTTATACTTTTATATATATATATATATGTGTGTGTGTGTGTGTGTGTGTATGTATGTGTGTGTGTGTGCATGTATGTGTGTGTGAGTGGCTGGGATAAAAGGTACCATATGTGGGATTACAGATTGGTGAGAAAATTGCATTTTATCTTGAAAACTTGAATTTTCAAAATACTTTTTTGGAATTTTACACAATATGATGTGAAGACAATTAAATGATCAGGTCTTTTAATCATATCTGCATCATAGTAAAGAATTTCTTTTAAAATTGAGATAGGTAAAAGGTACCACAAGTGGGGTTCTGACTTTGATACTCTTTTTGCTTAGTT
>CM030838.1:6230586-6255586 GCA_018105865.1 Metaphire vulgaris | reverse complement strand
ATAATAGGGGAGGGAGAATCGTCACAATAACTTTTTTTTGCTTGTCAGGAGATTTAAGACACAATAAATGAAGGGTGATGACATTTTTTTGCTTGTCAGGAGTTTTAAGAAACGATAAAGGAAGGGTGATGACTATTTTTTTTCTTGTCGGGTTTAGTTCTTATGGTTAAATGGTAATTTTTAGCTATGCCCCTGAAAATCTGCACCTCCTGCTAAAAATTCGTTCCGACCAAGGTCGCACACATGGCTTTGTCCCTTGTGTCCTGGCACGGGTGTTTTTTTGGAAGGTCGTGTCCCTATGGACCCGTGGACACGGGTGTTTTTGGCCATGAAATAGCAAAAACCACAGTTTATTTTACTGTCAAAAAGCAAAAAAGTCATCACCAAACTTAAGCAATTTAAAGTCAAAAAAGCAAAAAAGGTCACCACCTGAGAAAAAAATTAGGACACAATCGTTTTCTGACCAGGTTAAAATGTCTCTGCACCATACAAGAGGACTGACCAAACATAGCTTCTGAGCACTCTCAATCATGTCTCATAAGAGACAAGCCTATTTGCAAGTATCGTTTTCGGTTCCCAGAATGCTGCCTTGGCCATTCCTATTCTTGATGTTATGTCTTTCTGCATTTCCCATAACTGGTTATCATACTGCCTAAGTATTTGAACTGTGCTACTTGTTTGATTTCATTGCCATTTAGTCTTATTTTATATTAATCCTTAAGCATTTCTTTTTGCTTTCTAATGCTAATTTAGTTAGAAGTTCCTGAAGTTTTTCCTCTGAGTCAGTTATTAAAGTGGCATCATCTGCAAACCTAAGATTATTTACATTTCTTCCTCCGAGTTTGACACCTTTTAGATCTTTGATTACTTTTATGATTTCCTCTCCAAATAGGTTGAACAAGTCTGGTGACATTTTGCACCCCTGTCTTGCCCCTTTCCGTGTCTTAAATCCATTTTCCTATGGTTCCGTTTATCCTGATTGCAGCTTCCTGTTTCCAATATAAATCCTGCAGCAGCCTTAAGTCTTTCCCATCTATTCCTGAATTCTCCAGTGCTGTAAATAGGGTTTCGTGTTCCACACTATCAAAGGCTTTTTCATAATCAATAAAACATAAATACAAATCTTTTTGCATCTCAATGCATCTTTCCCCAAGCATTCTCAGTGCAAAAATTGCATGACTACACCCACAGTCTTTTTTTAAACCATACTGTTCTTTTGCTATTGCGTCTCTAGTCTTGCTCCTTGCTCTTTCGAGCAGTACTCTTAGAACTATTTTTGGTATATGGCTTATAAGACTTATCGTTCTGTGATCTCCACACTCTGTTGCTCCTGGTTTTTGAGTATTGCAATGAATATTGGCCATTCCTATTCTTGATGTTATTCTTGAGGTTATGTTTGCAGATGACACGGTACTAATAGCCGACAGCAGAGAAAAACTTCAAAGACTGATTGACATAGTGGTAGAAGAGGCGGGAAAGCTCGGATTAAAAATAAATCACAAAAAACACAGTCAATGGTAATTACCAAAGCGAAAGAAACCCCTATTTGCAAAATATATGTTCAACAACACCAAATTCAGCAGGTGCAACAGTTCAAATACCTAGGTGCACAAATCACAAGTGATGGAAGATGCGACGAAGAAATCAGCAAAAAAATTGGCATTGCCAAGTCAGCATTTAGTGAACTTACAAACATTCTAAAAAATCAACACATAACAATGCCAACTAGAATAAATGTGCTGAAATCTTATGTGTGGCCAATACTGCTTTATGGCTGCGAGACTTGGACAGTATCAAAAATGATGGGGGGAAAACTCACGGCAACTGAAATGTGTTTTTTTAGAAGGATGATGAGAATCGGCTGGAAAGACATGGTCAATAACAACGAAGTGTTGGTCAAAGCAGGAACAAGAAGGAGCTTGATGGCAACAATAACAACAAGACAGATGGAATTTTTTTTGGTCATATAATGAGGAAAGATGGAATAGAGAAGTTTGTTACAACAGGAAAGATTGAGGGGAAAAGAGATAGAGGAAGACAAAGGAGAAGATATCTGGACAGTGGACAGTTTATGCTATCTACAGGGAGCAAACAACAGAACAATTTACATCATTCAAGCAACAGATGACAGAGGGAAATGGAGGTCCATGATGGCCAACGCAGTCAACCTGCATGGCACCTAGAAGAAGAAGAATGAATATTGACTGGCACATTTCCAGTGGCATGTAGCCTGTTTCATACATGATGTTAGCCATTTCTGTCAATTTCCTTCTTCCTATCTCCTCGGCTATAAGTACCATCGCAGTTATTATGTTGTCTGGGCCCGATGACTTGTTTTTCTTTGTCTTCTTCAGAGCCCCCACAACTTCTTCTTCTAGTATTGGAGGTCCATCTACCTCTTTAGAAATAGGCCTGTCACCTCTCTTGTCGCTATATAGTTCTGTAATATGTTCATGCCACCTGTCTAATATCTGACTTTCCTCCATCACTATTTCCCCATCTTTTGTCTTGATGCATTGATTGCTACTAGATTTGCTTCTGCCAAAGAGTTCCGTATTTTATCATGTATCTTTCCTGTGTTTCTTTGTTCTTCTATCTCCTTGCATTTTTTGTTCAGCCATTCTTCCTTTGCCTCATGACATTTTTTTATATATTTCTATTCAGGTTGTAGTACTTATCTTTATCTTTAAGGGTGCAATCAATAAACCTTTAAGCAGTCTGGCTAACAAGCTAATGAAATTTCTGGCTGCGAATATGACAAGAAGCATTATCAGAGTTTCCTGGAAGCGTTAGTAGACACCTTGTGGCATGACTGGAAACGACCAGCCAGATAACATGTACTGGTCAGACGTGGGCACCATCTGGTCAGCTAAGAGCTACCGGGGTTGTTGGACAGCAGCAACATCTTGCTTCTCCATGGCGGATGAGAAGCCCAGATGCTCTCCAATGGCGTGGGTCGCATCAGCTTGAGGCGAGTATTGGACCATCCAAAAAAAAGGCTTGGGCTAGAGCACTTTCCATTCCCTTGTCCCAAGAAAACAAAGTATTCAGGGATACAGCTTTGCTTAACTATGGATCACACAAGAAACAACACCAGGGTTCAAGTCCCTGATTTACATACAACCAACAGTTGAAGACCCACCACTATTATGATGACTGCTACCCAAAGCTCCTCTGGAGACGGTAACGGTCCGATGACCTTCGGCAGTCGGCTGCAACACCTTGACCCTCGACACTCAATCAACATTGCCACCTGGAACGTTCTCACACTCTCTTCTCCAGGATATCTCACAGCACTGGTTTTCCTCCTCCCGAACCGCCAATTATCACTGTTCACGTCGCTCGACTATCTCCGGACATCCCCACCAACTATATCTTGGACATCCAAGTGCACGATGGAAACAAGCAGCCACCACATCCTAATTGGAAGCGACTGCGCGGTCATTCAAGGAAAACGTGGCGGCACCAAATTTGTAGAAATCGCTGACCAACTCTGTGGTCGGACACGATCAACAATGGTCATGTAGCAACACAATGGCCCCAGTCGGCTATGTGATAACGACAATGATGAAAATTACCAGAGAGACTTGGAAACGTTTCACAGTGTAAGCCAATTTTTCTTTGTTGAATAAATAAACTACTTATACTCACTGACCACTAACAGAACTGCTCCTTTTGTGTTGTATAGGCTTGATTGCTCAGTAAATGACCATCCGATCCAAATGGAATAAGTTCAGTGTAGATTGTGTAAACCAACAGCAGGGATTCACCTACAGGTTAGAGGTTTGGCACTACAAAAAAAACATAAAAGAATTCTGCCAGAAGAGACAAAAATTTGTTTTTGGAGACACTGTGTAAAGAACTAGAAGAGGATAACAAAACAGGTTGAACAAGGGAACTGTTTAAGAAAATCAAAGATGTTATAGGAGACTATCATTCAAGGATTGGAACAATAAAAGGTGAAAATGGCAAAGACCTGATGGAAGCAGAGGAAATCAACAGAAGATGGGCAGACTATACCAAAAAACTTTACAAAAAGACTCTGAATATACCTGACAAGAATGAGAGCATTGTTACAGATTTATTCTATTCCATTCTATTCTACTTGATAATTTATGTAGTGCTATAGCATGGCCAAGGCCAAAGGAAAGAGCGTTTTACAAAAGGCAGTCATACGATATACGAAATAAATGCGTTTTAAGGTTCGATAAGAACAACTTGAAATTGGTTGTCATGGTCACTGAAACTGGAAGTGCATTCCAAAGGAGAGGATTGCCCCGAGTCACGGATCTTTCTCCAAGCTTCACGGTCTTGGACGGAGGGGGAACATAGAGGTGAGATTGTTTGCTAGAACGAAGCTGTTTGCGACAGTCTGTCATCACCGGCCTGCGTATCAACGCCGAAAGATATTCCGGGCAGAAAGGGTCATACAAGGCTCGGAAGGTCAGCGAGCAGCGTTTAAAAATGATATGCTCCGGGATCTTGAGCCAATGGAGCTTATCCCTCAATAACGGGGTAACATGGTCATGCCACCTGGCACCGAAAATCATCCGGGCGGCGGCGTTCAGGACCGATTGCAGTCGGCCCAGCTGATAGTCGGGAAGGCCGAGGAGGAGGCTATTGCCATAATCCAACCTAGATAACACCAGGGCATGGACTAGATGTATCGCAGCTGATTTTAAGATGTAACAACGAATCTCCCTAATCTTTCGGAGCTGAAAGTAACAAGCGTGGGTTACGAAGTTCACTTTCTTTCTTTCTTTCTCTCTTTCTTCAGCAGCCTTTAGGGTTTCTTCAGACAACCATGCTGTTCTCTTGGTCTTTTTGAGTCATGGTACATGTTTTGTTGCTGCTGTCGTCGTAATAAACTCTTTCATCTCTATCCATAGGTCATCAGGTGGTCTGTTCTCCAGATTAAGTGCATGAAATCTGTTGTTTACTTCCACTGTATATTCATATGGTATATTTTGGACATCATGCTTTTTGCTTGCCTCTTGCAGTGCACTCCTTTTTTAGTCTGATTTGGAATTTGGCTATGAGCTGGTCTGACCTGCTATCAGCTCCTGGCATCAACTTTGCATCTTGTACAGAGCTTCTCCAGCATTGTTGGCAAAGTACAAAATCTATTTGATTTCTAAACTCTGTTTCGGTGATGTCCAAGTGTATTGTCTTCTTGCTGGTTGCTGGAACAGAGTGCTTACGACTGTCAAGGTATTATCATGGCAAAATTCCACCAACCGATCACTGGCCTCATTGCAGTCTCCGAGGTCAAAATTGTCTACCACTCCATAAAGGTTGTCCATGCAATATGCAAACAAATGTGGAGCATATTACAATGCCCAAGGGACTGGAAAAGATCCTTGTATATCCCAATTCCAAAAAAAGAAACTCCATGGAATGCTCAAATCATCGGACAATTGCCTTAATACCATATGCTAGCAAAATAATGCTGAAGGTTGTTCAGACATGAATGAGACAATACAAAGATAGAGAGTTACCAGAAGAACAGGCAGGTTTTCGGAAAGG
Organism: Metaphire vulgaris; assembly: GCA_018105865.1. NCBI lineage: Eukaryota > Metazoa > Annelida > Clitellata > Crassiclitellata > Megascolecidae > Metaphire > Metaphire vulgaris. The sequence continues at coordinate 6,250,060 of CM030838.1, read as the reverse complement.
AACAGGCACAAGAGATCAGATCACAAACATACGTTGGATCATAGAAAAGAGCAAAGAATACCAGAAGTACATAAATATATATGTGTGTGTATGAGTGTGTACCTTATAGACTACTTGAAAACTTTTGATTGTGTGTATCATAACAAACTATGGCAGATTTTAAAAGAACTGGAAGTGCCAAAACACCTTATTTGCCTATTAAGAAATTTGTACACTGGACAGGAAGCAGCAGTAAGAATTTGATATGAAACAACTAGATGGTTCACACTGGGCAGCAATGTGCGAAAAGCATGCATTTTATCGCCTGATCTTTTCACCATATATGCAGAATACATCATGAGGAAAGCAGGATTAGATGAAATGGAATTTGGCATCAGAATAGCAGGATGCATCATAAGATATGTAGACGACACAACGTTGTTGGCAGAGAGTGAAAGTGACATGAGACAGATAAAGTAAAAAGTAAAGTAAAATCTCATGAATTTATATAGCGCCCAGGAGCAGCACAACAGTAGCTGCTTATTCTTAGTCACTCAGCACCTCTCTTAATATAGCCATAAGAAAGGTATGAGATCAGCCAGGCAATAGTCAACATCCAAAGGGCAGTGAGGCTAGGTTGTTACAGCTATGGAGGATATGATTTAAGAAAAAGGAAGGATTTAAGCTTACACCTGAAGACTTCAAGAGTTAATGCAGGAATTATAAGAAATAGGAACTCAGATTTTATTGTTTGAAAGTGTTCAAGTGTGCGGAGGGAAGCTGGGATCGAGCTCCAAAGTTCAGGTGCAGCGTATGAGAAGGCATGGTTGAAAATTTTCAGGGATGACTGATTCAGAGGGCGTGAAAGAGAGAGATGAGATGACGAACGTGTGGGTCAAGGAGGCTGAGGGGTTAATAGTGATCTAAGGTAGACAGGCTTTGTTGACTGAAGTGAGCTATATGTAAGTGTTATTATCTTACATTGGATACGGTCTGTTATTTTAAGCCAATGTAATGATTTTAGTATGGGTGAAATATGGGAGAATTTAGGCGACTTAGTAACAGCACAAGCCGATGCATTTTGTATTGATTGCAATCTGTTGATGGAGGCTTTGGAAAGGTTGTAGTAGAGGGAGTTACAGTAATCTAATTTGGAGTGGACTATTGAGGTGGTGACTGTGGAGGCAGTTTTGATATCAAGGCAAGGATGTAGGCGACGAAGGTCACGAATATGAACAAAGCAGGCTTTTGAAAGTTGGGATATTTGTGATTTGAAGTTTAGAAATGAATCAAATTTGAATCCGAGATTTCTTGCAGTTGGAACAGAGGTTATTGTGGTGTCAGGAGCCAAAACTAGCTTAGGATTGTTATTTTTTTGAGCTGTTGAGGTAGTCCAATTAAAAGAAACTCTGTCTTAGATGAGTTGAGAGCGAGGAGATTAGATGACATCCGTGCAGAGATCGAAGAGAGTGGAGATTCAAGCTTAACGACAGATGCATCAAATGAAGGAGGTCAGCAGGAAAAGAATAGATGAGTGTCATCGGTATAGAGTTGGTGATTTAAATTAAGGGAATTAATTAAAGATGAAAGCGGTGTGGTGTAAAGGCTGAACAGCACAGGCCCAAGAACAGATCCTTGAGGCACAGCATAATCTACACTGTGAGATAGAGAAATTTTGCCAAGACAGGACACTTGAAAAGACCGAGATTTGAGATAAGATGCAAACCAGTTGTGAACTTTTTCAGATATTCCAAACCAGAGAGAGAGTCGTTCGAGCAGAATTTTGTGATCTATGGTATCAAATGCAGCAGAGAGGTCAAGGAGACCAAGGCCAGTAACTTGTCGGAAACCAATTGCGGTTAAGAGTCTGTCATGAATGTAGGCGAGAACAGTTTCAGTTGAGTGATGTTTAGTGTAGGCAGACTGAAGAGCATTATATAGCGAGTTATTTGAAAGGTGTTTGGTCAGTCTGGATGCTGACAAGAGTTAAAAAAGAGAGCCTAAAGCGGGTTTACAATTAAATATCAAAAAGACCAAAATAATGGCATCAGCACAGAATGATAACTGGTTACTGAATGGACAGAAGATGTAAATGGTCACCGATATCACATACCTAGGAGCAAATATAAACTGTAATGAGGATGTTGAAATAGACATAAAGCAATGCATACAACTGGGTAAGAGTGCTATGACAAGACTGGAAAAAAACATAAAAGCAGAGACATAAAAAAGAGACAAAAACCTACATCATGAGAGCAATGGTATTTCCTATAATGATGTATGGTTTGGAGAGCTGGACACTTCGGAAAAAGGACCGCAGGCGAATTGACGCAATCAAAACATGGTGCTGGAGAAAAATGCTGACGATCTCATGGACAGCCAGGAGAATAAATCAAGAGGTGATTGCAGAAAACAAGCCAAAACAAACATTGGACTTCCAGTTGCACCATTTTGGCTGCTCGCACGTGTCTGTACATGCTACGGAATATAGCCGTTCTTGGCGGTTTTACCGGCGTCTTGCGCTAATTTCTTTGGGCTAATCGCGTGAATTGTCGCCTAGATGTCATTTTTGAAGTGGTCGGCGATCGTCTTTGCGTCTTCTCTGCACTGAATGGATTGGATTTATGTTGCCTCTGTCAGCGTGATTGGCCCGCCATTTTATTTAAGCCACCAGCCCGTCGATGGAGTCTACAGGCTATAAATGATGGGTAAGAGTGCTATGACAAGACTGAGAAAAACAGAAAAGCAGAGACATCAAAAAGGAGACAAAAGCTGCATCATAAAATCATAACAATCATAAAATGATATTAAAGAGAGAGAAAACAACAAAATGCATATGTCTATCTAGGGATAGGTACAAAATATAACCATTTATCAGCACTGTCTTCATTTGAAGTATTATGCACAACATTTGTGCTTGGTTGTCAGCGTTGTTGACAGCGCCTTTGACTTTGGCCTTTGCCATGCTACAGCGCTATAGAAGTTGTCCAGTACCATAACCATTAGAAGACTGTTCCAGTTCATGCATGGAATTCCATCTTCAGTCGGTTCTCAACAAGTTCGGTGATGGATTACTGTCTCGCAGATGACCACCCTCAAGGATTCACCGCCTGATTTTTGCCACATGGAGAATTTTGCTCAGCATCCTTGCGGTCCTTCAACATCCTTTCTGCGTTTTCGCTGACTCTTCAATGGAACATCTTCTTGCGGAAGACTGACTTCTGAAGGGCTCACTGCCCGATTTTGACATGGCAGCGACCTCTTTCGTGCCATCTGAGTGGATTCTCCCTCAAGACCAACATCTTCCGTTCCATGTTGATTTGTCAGCGTTGTTGACAGCGCCCTTGACTTTGGCCTTCGCCATGCTACGGCGCTAAAGAAGTTGTCCAGTAACATAATCATAACCATTAGAAGGACTGATCCTAAAACAAAAACTGAAGTTGTATGGGCATATTATGAGAAGACACGATTCACTGGAGAAATCATTGATGCTAGCAGTTGTTGAGGGGAAAAGAAAAAGAGGAAGACAGGAGACAAGATGGATGGATAATGTCAGTGATGCTAACAAGGACCGCCCGCCCCCCAAGGACGAGGATAAGGACAATAAGGACAAGGACCAGTCCCCCATGGACGAGGACCGACCCTATGAGGACAAGGACGAGGACTTACCCCCAAGTGCAAGAACCACAAGAACTGACCTGTAAGGACAAGAATCAAGGACAAGGACAAAGACTGACCTCTGTCAAACAAAAAAGTCAGAAACGAAAAAACCAAAAACAATTGCAATTTGAATGATCGAATCACAATTATAGAAAAGCAAAAAAGTATGTTGTAAAACATAATCTAGTCAACAGCAATGTTGCATTTCAAATAAACAAGTGTTTCCAGCAGCTGATCAGTCATGTGTACACGATGAGATCTAATTATGAGACCACTTTGCGAAAACACTCGTTCAACTGGAGCAGATGTCGCAGGGAAACAAAGAATTCTGCTAAAGAATCAAATTATTTCTCTACTGGTATTATAAAAGAAACTTCTCAACAGGTATTATAAAGGAAACTCCTCAAACTGGTATTATAAAGGAAACAATGACTACACATTTAGAGTAACTCAAAGCAAGTATGTAGCCTAAATATAAATCCACATACTACTCTTAACTTGTAACATAATTATCCAAACAATTGAAAATGGTATACAAGTAATTTGGTCCTTATAAGGATTTGGACCAAGTCCCCAAGGATGAGGATAAGGACGAGGACTGATTCCCCAAGGACCAGGACAAGGACAAGGACTTCAAATTGGTCCTTAAGGAGTCCTTAAGGACAAGGACCAGGACAAGGATTAACATCACTGGATAATGTTATGGAAGCTATGAACATGAACATTGAGGAACTGAGATATGCGGTCGAAGATGGATGACACATCAAAGTCCATAATGTCACATAAAGTCGGAGACGACTGAATACTGAGAGAGATATATATCATTTAGGTCGATATTCTGTCTAACATCTTTGTTTCTGATCTTTTGAAACCGGGCTAATCCAAGAAGTCTCAGTAAGCAGATCATTTAAGCCACTACCAGCCTAAGTACATCTGTTTCTTTCATGCTCCATGTCTCTGCACCATATAATATTTGTGGGACAACCATGGTATTGTATATTTTGACTTTAGTGTTTATTTGTATGTCCTTGCTGCTCCAAATTTTTCGTAATCTCCCCATCTTTTGCATCCCTTGGTGATTTTATGTTTTATTTTTTGATAGCTCCCATTGCATCCTTTGGTGATTTTCTGTTTAATATTTTTTATAGCTCCCATTAGACAATTTTTCTTCCAACACAGGTGAAACTTTCAACTTGTTCAATTGTTATATTCTTCAATAATAAAAAATAAGGCTTAAAAATTCAGATACAATAAAGCAAATCATAGAAGAAACAAAACATACCCAAAAGAGTACACTAAACAGGAACCATTTGCAGGAATATAAGGGCCAGCTACACACATATCCCATCCACCATCTGTTACATTTCCAAGACGAACATGATGCCTACATTCAGCATGCAACTCTGAGATGTATCTATATTAGAATACAAAGCAGTACTAGATTAAATTAGCTAAAGTAAATACACATATTTTAAGGAATAAAATTAAGTGCTATTTCAAGTATCAAAATATTTATGTAGTGCTTGTATTAAATGTTTATATATACCGGTACTGTATACAGGTTCAAGAAAAAAACAATGCATTTTAAACATTTTTGAAGGTAATCAATAGTAGAAATATATTCAGTTAATTCACACAGCTCCAATTTTTATGCAATGTAATGTAATGAACCTAATTTCTATTTCTATATGGAACTCACTACCAGATTATGTCGCAAACTCTGACTCTCTCGCACTTTTCTTAAGTAATCTTAAGACTCAGCTGTTGTAAAGTGCTTGTGTCTTTGGCCATTTTTGCCATGCTTACTGCGCTAAAGAAATTGTCTATCTAATAATAATAATAATAATAATAATAATAATAATAATAATAATAATAATAATAATCTTGTAGGTTTAATTCAACAAATTAGTCTTATCTCTGATTTTTCTCTGCTTTTTCTCACCTCAATCACACTCTTGTCCTGTGTTCCTGTGACCAATCAGTTGTTGCACGTGTTTTTATAATTGTGCTATTAACGTGCCATATAAATTTTAAGTACAAAGCTACAGTGGCAACACAGAAGAGCCCATTTTAAGTGTTGGGAATTTGCATGTTAAAATAGGCACTTATGATGAAACCTTTCTGATGATACCTTTAGCACAAAGTTTTGCGATTCCCATAGTTTTCATATTCAAAAAAGTCTAGCCTTTTGGGAGTGATTCAGACAAGAATGCCTTCTGTTTTCAAAATCATACACAGACTGCATATTGTAACGGTGTTCAATCACACTCGGTTACAGTAGACTCTGGTCTTTGCCAATGATCTTATCTTGGTTCTCTCCATTCTACTCTGTACACAATGCCAATTGGATACCTTCTCTCAGATACTTCTATCGATTACCATTTCTATACTGAAAACACAACTTTTCATTGCTTTTGACAAGACCTCCCCAACTTCAATCAATCAATCAATCAATAAACTTCTATAGCGCCACTATAATAATGCCCTGGGTATCAGCCGATGGCACACAAATTGAATTAGAGCCAGGTCAAGCCACAAAAGATCAATCAGAAACTGCGGGAGAGCCATCTAAAGGGGATAAGCCAAGTGAAACAGATGTGTTTTAAGACCAGACCTGAAAGATGATAAATTGTTAGTTATACCAAATGATATTGGTAATGAATTCCAGAGTTATGGCCGCACACTGAGAAACAACTAGTGCCAATGACTGTGTGAGAATAAGGAACAACAAATGAAGGTCCTGCCGAATACCTAGTGGAATGATTAATAGGTTGAGGGATAAGTCGCATCTTGAGGTAATTGGGTTTATTATATAACATGGTTTTGAAAACTGAAAGACAGATTTTATAGTTAATTTGGTATTTGATAAGAAGCCAATGTAGGGACTGTCTAGCTGGAGTTATATGTCGAATCTAGTAGTTTTGGATATGACCTAACTAAGGAATTTTGTAATCTCTAGAGTTTCTGCATATTTGAATTTGTGATGCCAAAAGCAGGGGAATTACAATAATCTAGGCAATAACAACTGCTGCCGAGTTCCTGCATCAGGATCAATGATCTCGAGCTACACCCAGTCTCCTCCGTACGGAATTTGGGCATCTACCTTGACAGCGCAGCGATGATGAAGCTGCACGCAGCTAAAACCATTGTCAGATGCTTTGCCTCTCTCTGGCTGATCAAGAGTCTATGTTGGCCAGTCTTCCAAGCCGTCCTTAAGATGCTGGTCGTAGCTCTAGTTCTCACTAGACTAGACTATGGCAACACCGTTCTCGCCAGATCGCCTGCTTATCTACTCGGTCGGCTGCAGTCAGTCCAGAACGGGGCTGCTCGTCTCATCCATCGGTCAGCTTGGTGTGAGCACGTCACTCCGTTACTTATCGATCTGCACTGGCTGTCTGTGCCAGAGTGCATTAAGTTCAAATTATCAACTATCATTTATCGTTGCCTGCATGGGACAGGACCGAGCTATCTGTCAAACGAGTTATGCAGCGTCTTGGATCTGGAAGGACGGAGACAACTGAGATCCGCTACCAGAGCTACACTAATCATCCCTAGGACGCGTCTCGTCGCTGTCGGTGATCAAGCTTTTGTGGCAACCATGTGCCACAGATAGCGATATTATTATTATTATTATTATTATTATTATTATTATTTCCTAATTATTATTAAAGATCGCTTAACTGCATAAACTTGTTAGTTAATAATTTAATCTAATTAATTAGCGTTTATAATAATGTATTTTGCACTAAGAAACTGAGTTTCTTTGGACTACCACCCCTCGGAGAAGGACGCTAGTGAATTGTGAACCGTTCGTGATGGGTGATGCAACCATTGTCCCCTCAGAGTGTGTGAGGTTGTTGGGGGTCCTCTTTGACGGGACTCTGTCGTTTGAGCCGTACTTAAATGACGTGATCAGGTGATGCCACTTTCAATTGAGAAGAATATAATCAGTCCGGCGCTATCTGCCTGTATCCGTGTGGTTCACTTGGTCCAGGCCTTGGTGCTAACGAGGATAGATTACTGCAATAGTGTGCTGTGGGGTCTCGGTCAATAAACTGGATCACCTGCAGTCTGTGCTTAATCAGTCTCGCGAGGATTGTGTTCGGATGTCGTTGGTGCGAGCACGTAACTCCACTTCTCAGGGATCATCTTCATTGATCAGGCAGAGTTGGCGCGATCGAAACTGAGTGGGTGTTGGGGCCGCCCGACCGCCGCCACGCTACTGAACGCCGAGCGGGTCGCCACACTTTCCCGATAGCTTCTGCGCGCACCTGAATTCACTTCCTGCTGACATCCAAGAGTCTCCATCACTTGACACATTCAAGAAACATCTCAAATCTTGGCTATTCAGAACTAGTTATTTAGTTATGTAATGTGTACACGCAGTCTTTCGACTAGTCACCACAATAATCTTGACTTTACTTACTTACTTAGACACCAATGCATTGGCTAACTGAATAAGAACAGGCTTAGGGAGGGAGGAGATGTCTGATGCAATAACTGTCCTAAATATGATCATGAGAAATTTTGCAGACTGAATTTATGTGACTGGTGAAAGAGAGAGAAGAGTCAAATGTCACACCAAGGTTGTGAGCATAAGTGCTTTTAGAAACAACAGTGGAATCTCCGAGAATTACAGAATCCAGAGATTTTGATATGGTCAATTTAGCTGGGGTACCCAATAGCAAGAACTCAGTTTTTGATGAATCTAGAAGAAGCTTATTTGAATCCATCCACGACTGAATATTAGTGAAGGCACTGGATAGAATCTCAAGGAATACATTTGAAGAGGAGTGATCAAAAGAAATGAGAATTTGTGTATCATCAGTTTAACCCCTTAACCGGGTGTGACGGCTCAGAGCCGTCCAGTTTACATTGAGTTACAGATTTATTCCCCAGTTAAGGGGTTAAAGATGATAGGCCACTTGATGTTCATCAAGAAGTGAACCCAAGAGGGTTGTATAGAGAATAAATAGCAGAGGGCAGAGCAGTGGCGGCTCCACCGGGGGGGCCAGAGGGGGCCCGTGCCCCCCTATTGAGAGCCTGGCCCCCCCCAGTTGGGACCCTATACTTAATGCTACATACATTAAACAACAAATGGTTGGCCCCCATGATTAGAAGTTGCCCCCCAACGGCCCCCCCACTTGCCAAACCCTAGAGCCGCCACTGGGGCAGAGCCTTGAGGGATGCCACAAGACAGATCAGTGGGAGTTGATTCTCATCTATTATCACTGGTTGAGTGTGGGGTGTAATATAAATGTAAATATAAATAAAATGTAATAATATATAAAATAAAAAAATATAAAATAAATATATAATTGTAAATATAAATAAAATGTAATATAAATGTAAATATAAATGTAATATAACAATTGATTAGACTGTCGTTTCGTGAGCACATCGCCAATGTCACCGCTCATGCTACCACCAGTTACGGGTGATTAAGCGTGCGCCGATATCTCACGGTGTCGGCGACGATACTACTGGTCTGGGCGTTAGTCCTGAGCCGTCTAGCTAATAATAATAATAATAATAATAATAATAATAATAATAATAATAATAATAATAAAGTAAACCAATGTAAAGCAGTATCAGAGATTCCAAACCAGTGTTCAAGATGATGAAGAAGAATAGAATGATCAACAGTATCAAAGCGGCAGATAGGTCAAAAGTAAAAGAGCAGCCAGTAGCCAATTCAACAGAATGCGGCCCTAATACATTTTCCACAAGTGCTTCAGCCAGCTTTTGTGTGCCCACAAGCCCCACATGCAATCTTTTTGCTAATTTTTGAATCTGAAAATATTCTGCATGCTAATTTTGTACCACAATCTTGAGATAAATAACTATACTGACCCCCATGACATGTTAGCGCTAATTCGGAAGCAGTAATCTGATCCTTTCAGCTGAATGAAATGAAAAGAACTTGTTCAATGTTTCCAACATTGTTTACCTCTCGAGAATTTAGCTTATGTTTACTGCAGCAAGCATGTCTCCTAACACTGCTAACAGCCATTAGGCCATCTGATTTTACTGAAAACGAACAACTGCAAGTTCTGCATCTCACCACTGACCGGTCACGACTATCTGATACAAACCATAATTTGAACTCCTGGTCGTTCATCCATTCGTCCCGAAAACAAATCCCTTATTCTTAAGCAGCATTGCTCTACTGACTATGGTTTCCTCTTCCACAACAGATGTGAGTGATTCTGAATCTAAATATTGATTTGACAGTTTCCACTTTTGCTGGTGTCCATATCCATAGCTTTAATTATTATATTATTCTCAAAATTTTTATTCAATGACAATTTGTTATTTCAAAATCAGATTAAAATTAAAATTTAAATCTTATTCCTTCTCAAACACATTCATTAACAGAGAACAAACAGTCAGAGTGCAGTATACTTCTGATTAGACAAAGACACCAAATAGTTGTCCAATAATCGTTCGAATTAATGATTTTGAATATTCAAGGGACTTCTTCTTCTTCTATATGTGTCATCTTCATTTTGAAGGTTGACAGTTAAGAATTGTCTCCATCGATTCCTGTCTTCGGCGCATCTTTTCATTTTTCCATAGATTTCTATTTTTTGTTCTTTAACCTCTTCCAGCCATTCTTTGCGTGGCCTTCCTTTGGTTGGATTTCCCTCATATTTGCCCTCCAATAATATTTTGGCCTGTTCTGTGCATGAACCTCGCATGATGTGTCTGGCGTATTGTATTTTCCACTTTATTATTTCTGCTAATAAATTTCTTTTTTCTCCTATTCCTTTAGTACTTCCTCGTTTGTTGTTCTTTCCTGCCAACTTATTTTGAGTATTCTTCTAAAGCACCACATCTCAAATGCCATAATTTGTTCTTTCATCTGTTTTGTTAGTGTCCAACATTTGCAAGCATACATGAATGTCAAATATACATAGCATTTTAATATTCATAGTTTCGGTTTAAGATTGAGGTTCCTTCTTAATAAATCCTTTTGTCTCCAAAATATGTCTTTGGCCATGGCTATTCTGGCATTTATGTATCTGATGCATTGTCCATCTTCTGTTATGTAGCTACCGAGATACTTGTATTCCCTCACTTGTTCTAGTTTGATGTTATCTAGTAGAATGTTATGTTTCATGCTTTCCTTTTGCTTATTATCATTGTTTTAGTCTTTGCTCTATTGATTTCCATTTTGTATTCTTTCCTTTTGTCCGACAGTTACACAAATTACAGTTAAATAATTTGTATGCATTCATTTATTAATTTTACTATACTCCCTGTGCTTATAACAAAGAAAAAGTTATAATTAATTCTCACTTTGTCAATTAATTACTATACTTTTAAAAAATATTGATGATTTGTTGAGGAAAATTCATTTAAGTAAAAAAGCATGTTTCCTGGATTTTCTACCTTTCATGCTTACATCAGACTCTCATTTTAGATAACAAACAATAATCTACCATCATCCTGACATTCCAGTATACCTTATATCTATGCTCCATGTCATTGGTATCCTCAGCCAGGCATGGTGGACTCCAGGCACAATATAATGCAAAGTACATCATACCTAGGTACGATGTACTGTAGGGACCTCTTACCCAGGTAAGATATACTCTACGTACATCATACCTAGGTACAATGTACTCTAGATGCATCATACCTAGGTACAATGTGCTCTAGAGTACATCATACCTGGGTACGTTGTACCTAGAGTATGTTGTACCTAGGTACAATGTACTCTAGAGTACATCATACCCAGGTATGATGTACTCTTGAGTACATTTTACCTAGGTACGATATACTCTAGATGAGATACGGACAAATCGTGGTGACCGGGCTATTCGGAGGCAGACAATTCGGAGCGGACAATTCGGCGCAGACAAATCGGTGCCACAAGAAATAATGTAATAGAATTAAAGAAAGAATTTATTAGAACTAATGCCATGAAAGTTGTATAAAGTTGTAAAACTGTTTCAAAAGATGACTGCTTCAAAGTACATTGATACAGTTATACAACCTGTTTTATAATTGTTGATATGTAGTTTGTGTCTACAAATAATGATACTGAGCATCTTGTATTGAAGTTCGCTGAATGATAATGTTAATTCAATAAATTGATGTTATGGCTACATCCTCTTAATTGTTCTCACCAACCGTCGGGGCAAGATTAGCATTTATTTAAACTCACTGAAACTTTGCACCAAACTGTCCACACCAAATTGTCTGTGCCGAATTGTCCGGCTCCAAATTACCCTAGAATGCAAATCAACCTCAGTAACTTGCCCCCGGAAAACTCGCCCCGAAAAGTTGTCACCTGAATTAAAACATTTTGTGGAAATTTCATCCTCAGCAATTCACCCCCAATTTGACAGCTCTCTAACAAATCAGGTCTGAGTTAAAATTTCAATATCAATATGCAATTGTCTTAGTCGTTATGGGCCACACATCGACCGTTAAGAACTGGCTTAAACTGGACTAAATTAATAAGCCTAACTGTAGACACCACAAGACTTTATGGCTTGGCCAGCTTAGAGGCCTACTGTATAGACATGACATAGCGCAACTTTCGCTTAAGTTAAATATCAATTATAAGTACTAGGCCTACATTGACTTCAAATGCTGACCTTATCTATATTTGGATCTCTAGATAGCATTAAGCGTACATTGGTTTAAAATGTTGGCATTCATACATTGGTTTTAAATTTCCCGTCGGGGGTGAGTTACTGGGGGCAAGTTGTCTGGAAGTGTGATGTACCTGGATACGAATTTGTCAGAGGTGAGTTACTGGGGGCAAACTCTAGGTACATCGTACCCAGATATGATGTACTCTAGAACACAGTGTACCTAGGTATGATGTACTCTTTTAACATTTGTATTTTGAAAAGTATGGAATACTCAATGGTCCAGCTGTCTCCGGTTTTAATTTTATTCTTTGTTATGATGAACTTCCAGTTGAGCCTTTTCCGTTCAGGATCTCTGTGCTGAAGAAGAGTAAATAACGTCTGTTGTAGATCCATTTTAAAAAGTTTCTTTTGCCGAGTAGTTTAACTTAAGCTATTGTTGTCTATTATTATTACTAACATTTATAAAGCGCAAGTTCGCAGTGCAGCAACTGCGCTAATGTCAGTCAGTGTTGGCTATTAAACAAGTCTGCAGCTTCTTTCTGAACGAAAGTAATGACTGCTCAGAGCAAGCGATGTGCAGTGGTGTCGGGAGGGCATTCCAGAAGGTTGGTCCAGCAATAGCCAGGCTGCAGTCTCCATATTTTGTCCGTGTCCGAGGGGCAACTACTGTGTCGGTTGCGACAGAGCGTAGACCCTTGCAGCCGAAATGCTCGCGATCGGACGAAACATTTAACACAGGTACGGTGGTGCCAAGTTGTGTTGGGCCTTGAATGTGTGATCGTCGCCACCTTGAACTTCACGCGCTGGCAGACCGGAAGCCAGTGTAGCTCTCATAGAGCAGGCGAGATGTGGTCGAACTTCTCCGCCTGCGTCACCAGGCACGCCGCTGCATTCTGGACACTTTGAAGCCTTTGCAGCAGGTAGTCGCTAACACCGTAGAGGACACTGTTGCAGTAGTCCAACCTGCTCTTAATAAAGGCCTGGGCTAGCGTCCCGCTTGCTTCAGGAGTCAGTGACTTCCTCACCGCTCGCAGCTGGTGCAACTGGAAGAATTACTTTTTACTAACAGCGGTGACGTAGTCGGCCATTGACAGCTGGCTGTCAATGAGCACTCCTAAGTTGTTAACCATGGTGGCGCACTCGACAGTGGCGCCAGGAGGGCACATCGCCATGACCGAAACCTTTTGCAGCTGTTGACGCGACCCTAGCCAGATGAGCTCGGTCTTGTCCTCGTTGAGCTTCAGTCGATTCCCAGCCAACAATCGCTATTACTATATTGTGGAAAGCTGATTCTGCTATCCACCAGCTTTGAGTTTGTATTTATATGTGTTTATTCTTGTCATTTAAAATGAATTGGCTGTCTTATTTTATTTTCAATGTAAGACAGTATGCATGATAAGATGTTGCTGTGAAGCTTTCAGATGTTCTACATGTTAAGGTAACAAATTATAATTGATTGTAAATGTTTTCAATTTGTAGTTTATGTATGAGTGTTTAGTGTCTAGACTGCAATATGGTTTCTAGAACTGTTTGGTTGGAGATTGGTTGGTTTTGCTATTGATGTGTTCACCCTTGCTTTTACTTATTTATTTATTGAAAGTTAAGATTTATGTGGTAAATCATCCTAGAAGGACTACTTGAACACATTACATAGTACATGAATAATATAGGTCAGGATTTAACAGAATAGCTGATCTCGAACAGCCAAGTCTTCAGACACTTCTTAAATATCTCCAGAGAAGTTGATGTTTGAATACAGATGGGAAGACGATTCCAGGCTTTCGCTGCGGTAACCGGGAAGGCACGGTCGCCAGCAGTGGCAAGGCGTGTGCGCGGCACGAGGAGTGCTTGAGTGGAGCCAGATCGCAGACGCCTTCTACTGTCTATGTCTGCCGATCTCTGGAGTTCGCACTGGAGATAGGAGGGACCAATGTCGTGCAGGCGTTGAAGTTATTCGCTCGAGAACTGAGAGCCAGTGTAGGTCGATCAACAGTGGCGTGATGTGATCATACTTCCTTGATCGATGGATCAGGCGTGCAGCCTCATGAAGTATGCTCTGGAGTCTGTCGAGGTGTTTCGGGAGCCCCTGCTAAGGCGGCGTTACCATAGTCGAGTTTAGTGATAACTAAGGCACTTATCAAGTCTTCAGGGCATTAAGAGATACATATTTTCGTATGCTGCGGATCAACCGCAGTGGTGCGAAGCAGCTGGCGACAGTGCGTGTCACGTGTCGCCTCGTCGTGGCGGTATTATCGATATAGATGCCGAGATTTCTGACATAGGGGCTTGGATGGATATCATAACCATTAATCTGGACCAAGGTGGATTGGAGCAGGTGCTGCTGTCTTCTGGTTGCCACCCATATAATTTATGTCTTTGCAGTATTGAGCTGGAGATGATTTGAGCCCAGCCATTCTGTAATTTCTGCGACACAGTTCATAATTCATGATTGGAGTTGTTGGGTGAGAGCTGAGTGACAACTCCCATATACTTGGGTATCATCTGCATATAGGTTTGCCTGCAGATCATGCTTGTGAGCTATGTCGAGTAGATCGACCAGGTATAATGCAAAGAGGATGGGTCCGAGGACTGAACCTTGAGGGACTCCGTTCATGACTGGGTAATTCTCCGATGTTGAGTTGGCACAGCGTACAGAGTAAGTGCGCTGGTTAAGGTATGATGAGAACCATGCAAGTGCGGTGCCACCAACTCCGTAAGTTATTTTCAGCCTCTTCAGCAAAGTGTCGTGGTCAACAGTATCGAACGCTGAAGTCAGGTCTAGTAGTATCAGTGCCGCTACCTTTCCGGTGTCGAGTTCACGTAGGATATCTGCAATTACCTTCAGGACCACTGTCTCAGTCGAGTGTGAGGCGTGGTAGGCCGACTGAAGACTTGGAAGCAGCTTGTGAGTCGTTAGATATTGGTTGAGCTGACTTGCTACAAGGCACTACAGTAGCTTAGAAGAATCGATAGGTTGGAGATCGGCCGATATGATGCTTTGTGCATATGATTGTTGTGACCAGAGTTCTGTCACTGTTTTATTAACAAGCTTGTGAGTTAAACATTTAGAAATGCTTATTTTCAAAATTTGTTACAGATGTTATCAGCAAACTGCTTTACAGTGATTACTCCATTTAATTTATACATGAATGATTTTACTTCAGATTGGTTGTATGCAGTACACAACTTTTAATGGGAAATTAAAGAACAACTGTTTATTTCTTTTGTGGTCATCACAAGTGTTCCAGTTGTTTTATGTTTGTCCATTTACTTTGACTTTGTCAGTTTCTTCTATATAGTTACTTTCTGCATTTACAATTGGATTTCTTTGCTTTGCAGATGTTATTGATAGTTTAGGCATTTTGTGAGTTGAGGCTCTGTTTTGGACATATTTGCTAATACAATGTTTCTCTTCTCATCTGTAATATTGCAAGAAATTAGGTAAAACATTGTTTTCATTGTATTTATTTGTTTTAGCGTGCATTTTGATTTTATTTTGGCTCTGAAGAGTTTCATTTTATAAGAAGTAAAAAAGTTTGAAACTACTTGATGTTTGCTGTTCAAATTATTTAAGCATGAGGCCAAATGATCATCCCTTGCCTTTAAGTCTTCTTTCAAGGACTAACCAGAATAAATACAGTGAGTTAGAAGCTTCACACTTAATGAGTGGACACAGAGTAACAGTTAATGCAGATACATAAGAATTTGTCTTATTCAACATGCTTGTCACAAGATCAAATTGTGGTGTATTGTGTACCACAATCAATGCTCCACAGCTGTGAGCACCAAAGATTATTCACCATCACAGGAGTTCTACCGGGAACAGTGATGACACCAGTTGTTTAAATTCTTAAATGCTTATCAAAATTCTTAAATGATCACTTCACTGTAAGCTGTGATATTTGCAGCTTTCAAAGATCAATGTTCAAATGTCATCTTCATATGACTGGCAAAGGTAAAGGTAGGTCCTGTACTCCCGAGTCCAAGCGATGGGTTCGGCGCTTATCTCCGGCCTGGGCAATCAGCGATGTAGGTGGCATAATCCATTAATCTGGGGTAGGTTGCCATCACTTTCCCAGACCCACGTTTTTAGCTCACAACTTAACGCTGCTCCTCAGCTTACAACTGCCCTCTAGCAAGTAAGGTTGAGTCAACCTTAGGACTCCTGCGGAAATTGAACCCGCAACCTACTGCTCCATCGTCCAGCATTGTTATCACTCTTCTAACTTCCTGCCTCATATGACTACATCTACAATCATTGTCACACTCCTTAAATTAGAACAGTTCCTGGCATTCTTGCTCTTTCTTTCTAGTGGTCGTGGTGGTGATGGTGCTGATGATGATGATAACAAAATTGCATTGATAATTATGATGGTGTTGATGATGATGATGATGATGATAATAATAATAATAATAATAATAATAATAATAATAATAACAATTATTACTATTATTATTACTATTATTATTATTATTATTATTATTATTATTATTATTATTATTATTATTATTATTATACAAGACATTTTCTGGGCGACATAAGCATGGCTAACAGGATCAAAATCAAAAGTGCTTTACAAGAATGAGTTATTAAACAAGTACGTTTTCATCTGTTTCCGGAACTGATCCGGCAATGTCTCAACCGTAAGCGACTTCGGGAGCGAGTTCCACGAGGTGGGGGCCCCAAGTTGGAAGGACCTGTTCCCAAACCCCGCTGTCATAAGCGGCAGAGGGACGATCAGATGATTGCTAGGCCCCAAGCGTAGTTGAGAGCGGCGTTCTACCATAGAGGATCTTTCGAACAGTTCGGACAGGTAGGTCGGACAGAATGGATCATTAAGCGCTCGGTGCATGAGCCAAAAACGTTTGAACACCACGCGGCTCGGGATCCGCAACCAGCGTGAGCGATCCTTCAGGAGCGGCGTGGCGTGGGCACTCCATCTGGTTCTGTAGATGAGTCGAGCCGAAACATTCAGAACCATCTGAAGTCAATTTAGTTGCCTATCCGGTAGTCCGTATAGCAGACTATTACAATAGTTGATGCGGGCAACTACCAGTGCCCGGACCAAGTCGATCACCTTCAAGGTTGGAAGGTAGCGTCGCACTTCTCTAATTCGTCACAAGTGAAAGTATCCTGACCGGATAGTATTGTTCAATCGTGAGAAAAGCGAAAGCGACTCATCGAGGAGTACACAGAGTAGACGGAGCTGGCTAGTGGGTGTAATAGCTACACCCTCAACATTGAAGGCGGTGCGGTCAATAAGGTGTTCCCCTGCGAGTAGCGAGCCAGAGAAACTCCGTCTTTGCCCGGTTCAGCGAGTCGATTCTGATCAGTCCATACCCAGACGGCTGCTATACACGACTCAGCTCGTGTGCAAAGTTCACTAGCATCAGATGGTAGGCAGGATGAATAGGCCTGCGTCATCAGCATAGGTGTGCATCATGAAGCCAAACGATTCAATGATTCGGCCAATGTCCATGAGTGAATAATAGCAGACCTAGCATAGAACCTTGGAGCATGCCGTGGGCACGAAAGGAAGTAGACGTCTTTCCCCTCCAGCTGACCAGCTGGGATCTGTCGTCAAGATAGCTGCAAATCCAGGCAAGGCCACCCCAGTTAGCCCGTAAGAGCACTGAAGCCAGTCAAGCAGGATCCATGGTCGACTGTCGAAGGCGGCCGAGAGGATGAGGAGGCAGATGAGAGCCTGTCGACCACTGGCTGCCGATTCGATCAAATCATTGACAATCTGTAGGACCGCTGTTTCCGTCAAGTGCCCGGCGATAAGCAAATTGATTTTTGGCAAGAGACCATTCACATTCAGGTAGGAAACAAGCCTGTTGTTAACCAGTCTCTCTGCCAGCTTCAGAGAAATGGTAAGTTTGAGATTGTGTGAAAGCTGCCAGGGTCTGCCTGGTCCAGACCTGGCCGCTTAAGGTCTTGAAGGACCATGGCCTACTTCCATATGGCGGGAATTCACCTGTTCGTAAAGAGGTGGTCATGAGAGCCACTAGATATGGAGCAACCAAATCCACAGACTCCTTCAGAAGCCATGTCGGCAGCGGGTCTGCCTGACATTGGTTGCTGGGCTCATTCCTCACGATGGACACTACCTCTTCGATCATCGGAGCCGCAAACGCTTCTAGTGAGGCCTCTGTGAGCCTCGGAAGCACTGGAGGATCAGCTTCCATTGTTCTACTCCTGATGTCAGCCAACCTCCGAACCAGGAACTGGTGGTAGTCAGAGGCGGAGAAGCTGGACTGACGCGTGCACCTTCTGGTATCATGGCCGAGAACATTCCCCAAATGCTTCCAGGTGGTGGAGGCATCTCCCTTGGCAGAATCAATGGCATTTCTCCAGTACAGCCTGCCCTTCCTCCGCACCAGGGTCTGACTGTTCTTAAAGGCAAGACACCACTCAGCGTGCACCACCTCTCGAGCCGCAGACTCTGAAGATCTCCGAAACGCTCTTTCGCGGCACCTTGCTTTCCTGCACTCAGCGTCATAGAACGGACTTGAGGGTCTATTTCGCAGCGAGAGCTCAGTGATTGGGGCCAGATCATCAAGTATAGTTGTAACCTCGACCCGGAAACTGTCTGCCAGATCAGCGGCAGACCTGATGGGGTCAGTCGGTTGGAATAGCAGAGATTCTTTAAGCCTTGCTCTAAATTCCTCCAATCGGAAGCCTCCCACTTTCTCCTTCTAATCGTCGAGTAAATCGGGGGAGGGCTGACAGTCGATAGTGACCAATGGACCAGCCTATGGTCGGATAGTCCAACCTCTGTCATCTCAGCCGCTTCAGTGCAGTCAGGAGAAAAGGTGAGTATGATATAAAGGGTCCCATCCCACTCATGTGTCGGGTCCACAACCAATTGCAGAAGATTAAATACCTCAATTATATGACGGAATCTCAACATGTCAGGGTCGGCGGCCTTCTCAAGGTGAATGTTTATGTCGCCTGTGACTACAGTGAGACACTGGTAAGTACCCAGCGATTTGAGCAACTGTGAAATTCTCAAATTCTTAAAGAATTGGTCGGTGATCGGCTGTGATCATGGCCCATAGACGACCACAAGGAGGAATGGGGAGAAACCTCCTTCAACACGACAGCAGAGGTGCTCGAACGTCGTAGTCGCCATCCTCATGTCAACTTTAGACAAATGAATTCCAGACTTGGATAGTAGAGCAACACCGCCATGGTTGGTGCATTGCAGGTTGTCTCTCTTGGC